>CAUYQV010004003.1:0-22256 GCA_963574575.1 Galagoides demidoff
TCAGAACATTTTAAAACAATAACTGAGAAAATGACATGAAGACTGTGTTGACCAGTTTGATGGAAGTATTTCAGATTGCATGTGAAAACCCCACACTGTACCCCAGAAGTGCATTAATGTACATAGTTACCATTCAATAAAAAAAAAAGAAAGGATACACAATACAAAAAAATTGTAAAGAGTAACATAAACAGCATAAAGTGAGTGGAGGGGGTAATTTTTTTCTACGCACAGAAATTAAATTGTTATCGAATATCTAAGCTAGACTGTTCTAAGTATAAAACGTATGTAAATCTTCTGATATAAACTAGAAAAATAACTGTAGTGCAAACAGAAAAGAGAGCATCAATCATATACCAAGGACAAAAATAAATTCAAAAAGTGAAAAAAAGAGAATATAGAATATAGTATTATTAAAGAAACAGCGGAGGTATAAAATGCATAGAAAAAACAAAATTACAATAGAAAGTCCTTACCAATCCAAAACTACTTTACATATAAAGAGACTCAATTATCCAATGAAAAAACACTGCTATGGTCTGTAAAATTGATACTAAACTTTAAATGCTGTGATAGAAACAAAAAGTGGGGCCTTGGGCTTGGCCAGTGGTTTACATTTGTAATCCTAGCACTCTGGGAGGCCAAAGAAGGTGGATTGTTGGAGTTTAGGAGTTTAATACTAGCCTGAGCAAGAATGAGATACCATCTCTACCTAAAATAGAAAAACTAGCTTGGTGTTGTAGCCAGTGCCTATAGTCCCAGCTACTCAGGAAACTGAGGAATGGGATCTCTTGAGCCCAAGAATTGGTGGTTGCTGTGAGCTTTCATGTCACAGACCTCTACCCAGTTTGACTGAGTGAAACTCCGTCTTAAAAAAAAAAAAAAAGAAGTGGGGCCTTTAAAAACTGAGTAGACCATGAGGTCATGAGGGCAAAATAAGTAGATTAGGGTTTTATTTTTTATTGAATGAATGTGTTAGTTATTGTGAGCATAGTTCTGTTATTTAAAAACAACAACAGCTCTATCTGATTCACACCCTTGCTCTCCATCAGTTCTTTGGTCTCCTTCAAATGCCAGTGCCATGGTCTTGCCTTGCCCAGACTCTAGAATTACGGGTCAAAAAAGCTTCTATTCTTTTTTGTTTGTTTGTTTTTTGTTTTTTATTTATTTTTATTTTTTTGAACAATTCTCTTACCTCAGCCTCCCTAGTAGCTGGGACTACAGGTGCCCTCTGTGATGCCTTGCTATTTTTTTGCTGTAGTTGTCATCATTGTTTGACAGGTCCAGACTGGGTTTGAACCCTCCAGCCCTGATGTGTGTGGCCAGCGCCCCAACCACTGAGCTATGGGTGCCAAGCCTAAACTTCTATTCTTTATAATTTACCCAGTCTGTGGTACTGCTATACCACTTAAAACCAGGATAAAACAGAGATGAATGGATTTTTTAAAAGACTGATATTATTCTGCTTACAATGATTCACTTCCAATTTAAGGACAAATAGGCAAATAGTAAAAGGATTGAAATGAGAATTTCATGCTGATTTTAAACAAGAGTGCAGGGGTGATTATACTTTATAAAGCATAACATAGTCTTCTACAAAAAGTCTGTCAAGGTAAAAATCATTTATAATTTATTAACAAAGAAGGTAAATTGTCAAGAGGATATATAATTAAACATGAAGTGAACATTAGGAAAAATAGAAATAAATACAATAATAAAAGGAAATTTCATCACTGCCCTACTTAAAATAATGAAGAGATCATTTTGGCAGAAAACCAGTAAGTGTATACTTATAAAACACTGTAGACTAACGAGATCTAACAAACACATGTATCACATTCCACTCAACATATATACAACCCACTAAGATAAAAATCATGAATTAGAAATACTAAATGGACCAAACCAATACTGAGAAAAAATCTTGAAGTGGTAATGAAAAAATCCTCCAATAAAGAGAAGCACAAGACGGATGACTTCTTCACAGGTAAATTGTATCAAGCATTGAAAGAAGAAATAATCAATCTTTCCCAAATTCCCAAAAAACTAAAGAGAGGAGATACTTCCAAACTTAAATAATGAAACCACCATTATCCTCATATTGAAGACGTATAAAGATATTATAAGAAAGAAACCACAAACCATTATATCTGATGAAGGTACAGGCAGAAATTTTCAACAAAATACTATAAATGAAATTCATCAACATGTTTAATAGATTATATACCAAGAACAAGTAGGATTTATACTTGGGATGCAAGAATATTCCAACATATACAAACAGCTAAAAAAGATATACTACAAAAATAGAAATGATATCACCTATATGATTACCGCAAAATATTTATTTAAAACATTTACAAAAATTTAATACACTTTCTTTTTTTTTTTTTTTTTGAGACAGAGCCTCAAGCTATCCCCCTGGGTAGAGTGCCATGGCATCACAGCTCATAGCAACCTCCAACTCCTGGGCTCAAGCGTGTCTCCTGCCTCCACCTCCCAAGCAGCTGGGACCACAGGCGTCTGCCACAACGCCCGGCTATTTTTTGGTTGCAGCCATCATTGCTGTTTGGCAGGCCCAGGCTGGGGATTCGAACCTGCCACCTTAGGTGTATGTGGCTGGCGCCTTAGCCGATTGAGCCACAGGCACCGAGCCAATACACTTTCATAATAAAAACTTGAAATGCTATACATACAAAGATATATATCTCAACATAATGAAATCATATATAAAAAGCTCTCAGGTACCATTTTCAACAGTGAAAATTTTAACAAATATTGCTTTAGTATCAGACAAGCAAGATAAAGGTACCCAATCTGATGATTTTTATTAGAATTGTATTAGATTAAGACAGAGTAATTACATAATAAAAAGAAAGAAAAGACATTTAAATCAGAAATAAAGAAGTAGGCTAGGTGCCCATAGCTCAGTGAGTAGGGTGCTGGCCACATACACAGAGGCTGGTGGTTTTGAGCAAGTGCGGGCCTGCTAAACATCAATGACAACTGCAACAAAAAATACCCATGTGCTGTGGTGGGTGCCTGTAATCCCAGCTACTCAGGAGGCTGAGGCAAGAGAATCACTTAAGCCCAAGAGTTTGAGGCTGCTGTGAGCTGTGACACAGAGCTGAGGCACTTTACTGAGGGTGACATAGTGAGATTCTGTCTCAAAAAAAAAAAAAGAAGAAGTAAAACTATTTTACTTTTAGATGAAGTGGTTAGATATACAGAAAACTGTTAAGATTATAACAAAAAATTTAGACATAATAAACCCATTCACTAAAGTTGTAAGTCAACATTCAAAACTGATTTGCATTTCTAAACTCTAACTAAACTACCTAAGAAAAAGTTAAGAAAACAATTCTACTTACAATAAAATTAAATAGTATAAAATTTTAATAAATCAGCTCAGCACCTGTAGCTCAGCGGCTAGGGCACCGGCCACATTCACCCAGGTTGACAGGTTTGAGACAGGCCTGGGCCTGCCAAACAACAATGCTACAACTAAAAAATAGCCAGGCATTGTGGCAGGTGCCTGTAGTCCCAGCTACTTGGGAGGCTGAGGCTAAAGAATCATTTAAACCCAAGAATCTGAGGTTGCTGTGATGATATGGTACTCTACCTATGGTGATACAGTGAGACTCTGTCTCAAAAAAAAATTGTTTTTAAGAAATCATGCTGGGAGAACTAGTTAGCCACATGTAAAAGACTAAAACTAAACACACACCCCTCAACACTCACAAAAATTAACTCATGATGGAGAAGAGGTTTAAATCTAAGATATGTAACTTTAAAAACCTTAAAAGAAAGTGTGGGAAAACTCTTAATCTTACTAGTCTAGGGAAAGAATTTATGAAGACCCCACTGGAAATTGCGGCAACAAAATAAATAAATGGGAACTGATCAAGTTAAAAAGTTCCTATACAGGTAAGAACACATTCAACAAAGGAAAGCAACTTACAGAATGGGAGAAGGTATTTGCATGCTACCAATCCAATAAAGAGTTAATGACCAGAATACAAAGTACTCAAGCAAATCAACCTGAAAAGGTAAAACAACCCCATTAAAAACTAGGCAAGAGAGTGCTCGCTTCAGCAGCACATATACTAAAATTGGAACGATACAGAGAAGATTAGCATGGATGAAAATCCATGACAATCCTTGACATCCTGAGCAAGGATGACACGCATTCCGTATTTTTTTTGACACTGATTGATTTTTATAAACCAGTTCCTGAGGAGGGGGGGGAAACTAGGCAAGAGAAAGAAAAAGAAACTTTTCTCATGAGGACTTACAAATGTCTAGCAAACACATGAAAAAATGATCATCATCCCCAATCATGACAGAAATGCAAATTGAAACCACTTCAAGATACCATCAGAGACCACCTAACCTTCTCAGAATGACCTACAACACATGATGAGTGCCCAGAGGAGCAAACACTCGTGCATTGTTGGTGGGGTTGAAAATTAGTATTGCTGCTGTAGAAAGAGGTATGGAGATTCCTCAAAGAACTAACTGGAGGCCTACCATTGGATCCACAGTCCCATTCTAGGTATCTACCCAAAAGAAAAAAAAAGTCATTTTACCCATGAGGACATTTTCACTCAAATGTTATAGCAGCACAATTTACAACTGTGAAGTTGTGGAAATAATCCAGGTGCCCTTCACCACAGGAATGGATTAATAAACTATGGTATATGTATTCCATGGACTACTCTGCAGCCATGAAAAGATGACAATTTTATTTATATCTTTGCTAACAATCTGGATGGATTTGGCGAACATTATACTAACTGAGGTACCACAATAATGAAAAAATGAGCATCACATTGAAGTGAAGGGACCCGTTTAATTGACCCCTGTGAATAAGAAAGTAAGGAAAGTTAAGAATTAGAAGTGGGAAACTGAGGTAATGAGCAACAGGAAGCCAGCCCCCTTACTGGTGCTATTGTAACCTGCTGACCCAGTGTCCAGTTAAAGTTGTTCTGTTTTCCCTCTTGTATAATTGCTCTGTTTTTCCTCTTGTGTGAATTACTATGTAATCAAGTGCCATAAACCCCTTCTGTTTCTGTACAAACTGATTACAAAAATCAGTTACTCACTCTCTTGCCAAACTGCAGGTATCCCCTGATGGTATACATAATTTAATCCATATAAGCTCCCCCAACCCCTTCATGGCCAGCACTGTTCCCTCTGTATCCACCACATAGAGGGGCGGTCTGTTGGCTAATCTTAACAGTAAGATTTTAATCTGATGACTCCACCAAAAGCCCAATTAACCGTTGTAGCAACTTTAGGTGAGCTGTGTCCAAAGTCAGGGCCAGCTTGAACCTGAGGCGGAGGAACATCTCTCTGTGGCCACCCCCTAGGCAGAGGCATGACCAATCTCAAACATAGTCCACTTATTATAGTCCATTATCATAGTCCATAAAGACTCCTAAACTGGTATCAATTAATTGGTGTTCTTGGTGGTCTTTTACTCTCACACTTTGTAACATCTGGAGGCCCCAGGGAGATTGTCGGGATGCTCCCCAGAGAATGACAGCCAAGTTTGTGGACTATGTTCGAGATGGGTCATGCCTCTGCCTAGGGGGTGGCCACAGAGAGATGTTCCTCTGTCTCAGGTTCAGACTGGCCCCGACTTCGGACACAGCTCACCTAAAGTTGCTACAACGGTTAATTGGGCTTTTGGTGGAGTCGTCAGTTTAAAATCTTACTGTTAAGTTCTGTTTCTGCAGTTGCTTTAGTGGCTGGATGCAGCCAAGCGACCCTTTTTTTGGTTTTCTGGGTGGGCCTATGCCAGAGAGGCCAGCTAGGTCCTGGATCCGTGTCAGAGTGGCCAACCGGGTCCTCTGGGTATCAGTCTTCTCCAAAGACTGTTCGGCTTTCCCTCTTTTCCAGATGGGTTTTGGACTTTTCTATGTATGAATGTGATGACTGGGTGAGGTAACTGGCTGGTGGGGAGCTATCATCTTCGGCTCCACGACCTAGTCCTACGGCTTAGGGGTGAAATCAGTCCTCAGGTTGTACTCTGGCTTAACCACCTTATCATATCGCTCAGTGGTGAAATCAACCTTCGGGTTGACCCAGTTCAGGGTTTGTACGGCCCACCTATTGCCAAGATAGGGTTTAAAAATGTGACCCAGGGGCACTTGGAAGGTTGGCCTGGTTCTGGATTTGTACAATCCACCTATTTGCCAAGACAGGTTTAAAAATGTGGCCAGGTAAAGGTACCCAGAGAGTGTGTGCGTGCAAGCCCCCATGATGACTACTGTTCTGTTGGTTTACACTTTTTGCACGATGTCTCCTTGAAGCCTGGACTCGTTCTGAGTCAGGGGAATTCAATCATATAGTTTCCTGGGTCTCAGATTTGTTCCTACAGGATACCCTTCTTGATTTTGACCCTGATGAAATCTGGGTCAAAGCAAATATATAGAATTTGGTCTGGGTGACCTGAAGTGAAATCTGTTCACTTTCTTCCTGATTTGTTTACTATTATGACCCCTTTGCCTCTGTTCTTTAACCCAGCTCCTTACATTGTTTTTTTGATATCTACAGGTGCTATAGGAATAGTCTGTTCTATTGGACTTTATACTGTTGCTCCTCAATCTTGGACATCTGGGTGCAGTATTGACAGGCTCTTATCTTGTGGTCATAACCATCTTTGCCCTAATACATGCTCTTATCTAAATGCCTTCTCTTTTTCTGGACCTTTCTTTATTTTCCACAATAGGAGGCATCCTGCCCTCAGATATTTGGGCCCTTTTTAACCGTTACTACCCCTCAGTTAACTGCTTACTTTGCCAGACCAATATTCAGTGTTGTTACTGTCCCCTATTTGAGCATCCACCTCACTTCGGTCTGGGGGAAGTCCCACTAGTAGGATTTCATCTGTTTGGCATTTGTCAGAGTGTTCTACTATAGAATGTTATCCTCCCCCCCCCCACCCCCAGCAAATAACTGGATAGATTTTAGCCATACAATACTCCTTTGGTGGGTGCAAAATTCCCATCCTGTTGACTTGTTAGTTCATCTCTTCTGTCATCCTGTCACCTTTCCAAGTGTACCCTGTTACAGCCACACAGACTGTGGGTGACAATTACCCGCTGTGGATGTAATATGGGGAGTGCTTACTCTTCTAAATTCTTACTTAGAACTCCCAGGGCAATACGCCTCCTTCAGAGCATATCCAGCCCACTATTATCTCTTTCTACCCTACCATTCTAGGGACCTACCTCTTTTATCTTAAACCTAGCGATCTTTCCATTTGCCTCGAACCTGTAATATTGCTTTGAAGAAAGAAGTTGCCTTGCTGCAGGATTTAGCAAGCATAGTGTTGCTAGAACTGTTGGCTAAGAAAGCTTTTTCTTACTGTCTGAAGAGAGGACCAAATATTCATAGATCAATAGATCACCGTTTACGGTGGAAAAGAATTTTGTATTTTGTAAGCAATGGCCTAGTCTTCCTCTTTCCCTTGTACTACCCCTTTATGTTGCCTCCTTAGCAATTTTCAGGACTTCTGGAAGGGGGCACTTTCATGTGGTTATACAGTGACAGCTTTCCATCTAAAGAAACTCTGTGTGGGCGGCGCCTGTGGCTCAAAGCAGTAGGGTGCTGGCTCCATATGCTGGAGGTGGAGGGTTCAAACCCAGCCCCAGCCAAAAACTGCAAAAAAATTAAAAAAAAAAAAAAATAAAGGAACTCTGTGAATTAGAATGGCCCACCTTTGGTGTAAACTGGCCACCAGAGGGCACTATAGACCTTCAGATAGCCTATCATGTAAGGCGAGTTATCGGGTTATCTTTGGAAGATCAGGTCACCCAGACCAAATTCTGTATATTCAGGTTTGGATTGAGAAACCATCTTATTATAAAAAACTTTGTTTAAAGAGCAAAATGGAGGGGACTGTTTTTCTGCTCATCCCCCAAAAGGTCAGGGTAAGGGTGAAGGGGAGAGGAAACAGCTGGTTCCCCTTATTCAAGGGAACCCGAGGAATGGAAACTCCCACGATTCCCTCCCCCCTCCCCCCTCCCGTCCTGGAAGACCCAGACCATAGCCCTGGACCAGATTATGATCCAGGTTCTTCGGTCCCGGACCCAGAAGCTTTTCAGTTTAATTAAAATAAGTCCTGTTTATTTTTGTTGTTTTTGCACCAAAGCTGATATAGTTAAGAATTTTCCCAACACTTTCTTATCTAGAGTTTTTATCATTTCATGTCTTAGATTGAAATCTTTTATCTGGCATGAGTTAATTTTTGTAAGTGGTTAGACATGTGAGTCCAGTTTCAATTTTTTACACGTGTCTAACCAGTTCTTCCAGCACCATATACAAAACGGAGGTTTTTTCTTCGCAGTGTATGATTTTTGTTTGGTTTATCAAAGATGAGATGGTGATATGAGGCTTATTTCACCTCTAGGTTCTTTATTTTGTTCCATAGATGTATGCCTCTATTTTTATGGCAGTCCCATGCTTTCCTGATCACTACAGAGATGTAATATAATCTGAAGTTTGATAACGTAATGTCTCCAGATTAGTTTTTGTTGTTTATATTTCTTAGAACTGCATTATATATTTGGGATTTTTTCTAGCTCCATACAAATCAAAGAACTATTTTTTCAAGTTCTTCAAAGTGTGATGGTGGGTTTTAATGGAAACTGCATTAAATCTATAGATTGCTTTGCATAGTTTAGACTTTTAATATTGATTCTTCATAGCCATGAACATAGTGTGTTCTTCCATTTGTTTTTTTTTTCTTTCTTTTTCTTTTTTTTAGAGACAGAGTCTCACTTTATCGCCCATGGTAGAGTGCTGTGGTGTCATAGCTCACAGCAACCTCTAGCTTTTGTGCTTAGGTGATTCTCTTGCCTGAGCCTCCCAGGTAGCTGGGACTACAGGTGCCCACCACAAGGCCTGGTTATTTTTTTTGTTGCAGTTTGGCCAGGGCAGGGTTTGAACCTGACACCCTCGGTATATGGGACCGGCTCCCTACTCACTGAGCCACAGGTACCGCCTTGTTCTTCCATTTGTTAACATCTTCTGCTATTTCTTTTCTCAGGGTTTCATTTTTCTCTGTGTAGAGATTCTTTACATACTTTGTTAAGTATATTCCAAAGTACTTTTTTTTTTTTAAAGCTACTAAGAAGAGTATTGTGACATTTGTTCCTCAGGTTGACTGTTGTCAGGGTATATAAAGGCTATTGATTTGGGAAAATCGATTTTGTATACCGAAATGGTACTGATTTATTTTTTATTTTTTTTGAGACAGAACCTTAAGCTGTCCCCCTGGGTGGAGTGTCATGGCATCACAGCTCACAGCAACCTCCAGCTCCTGGGCTCAAGCAATTCTCTTGCCTCAGCTTCCCAAGTAGCTGGGACTACAGGTGACTGCCACAATGCCTGGCTATTTTTTGTTTGCAGCCATCATTATTGTTTGGCGGGCCCGGGCTGGATTCGAACCACCAGCTCAGGTGTATATGGCTGGCGCCTTAGCTGCTTGAGCCACAGGCGCTGAGCCTATTTTTTATTTCTGAGATGGAGTCTCACTTGGTCACCATGGGTGGAGTACCATGGCATCATAGCTCACAGCAACCTCAAACTCTTGGGCTCAAGTGCTCCCTTGCCTCAGCCTCCTGATTAGCTGGGGCTAGAGACACCTGCCACAATGCCTGGCTAGTTTTCCTATTTTTAGTAGAGAAGGGGTCTCACTCTTGCTCAGGCTGGTCTCAAACTCCTGAGTCCAAGTGATCCACCTGCCTTGGCTTCCTAAAGTACTAGGATTACAGACATGAACCAGCATGCTCAGTTGTTGCTGTATTTCTTCATCACTTCTAGGAGTCTCATGGTTGAACCCTGGGGGTTTTCTAAGTATAAAGACATACTTAATGGCGAGTGATAGTTTGCCCTTCTCTGATCCCCTTAGTATTCTTCTCTTGCCTGATTGCATTGGCTAGGGTTTCCACCACTATGCTGAACAGTAGTGGCATTAGTGGTCACCCTTGTCTAGTTTCAGTTCTAAGTGGAAATGCTTTTAGTTTTACTCCATTCAGTATGATCTTGGCTGTGGGTTTGTCATAGATGACATCTATCACTTTAAGAAATGTTCCATCTCTGCCTATTTTGTTAAATGTTATTATCATAATAGAATGATGAATTGTGTCAAATACTTTTTTTTTAATCTATTGAGTGGATCATATGGTCTTTGTTTTGGCTTCTATTTATGTGTGAATTACATTTGTAGATATGCATATGTTGAACAAGCCTTGGGCTGAAGCCCATCTGGTTATGATGTTTAATATTTTAAATGTGTTACTGATTTCTGTTTTCTAGGATTTTATTAAGTATTTTTATGTGAATATTCATTAATGATATTGGTCTTTTCCTGGTTTTGGTATCAGGGAGATATTTAATGTGTAGGAGGAATTGAGGACGGTTTCTTTCTTTTCAATGTTTTGGAATAGGTTCTGCAACATAGGGAGGAGCTCATCTTTGAAGGTTTGGTAGAATTCTGGTGTGAAATCATCTGTCCCAGGACTTTTTTTGTTGAAAGATTCTTTACTGTTATTGCAATTTTGGTGCTTTCTGTTGGTCTGCTCAAGACTTCTGTTTCTTCCTGGGTAATGCAGAAAGGTAATGTGATACCAGATATTGGTCTACTTCATCTGTATTTTCAAATTTGTAGTCATAGAGTTTTTCTTAGTATTTAGTGATCTAAATCACTTTTGTATCTCTGTGTTACCTGTTGTTATTTCTCCTTTTTTATTTTTAATTGTGGCTATCATCAGTCTTACTTTTCTGTTTCTAGTTAATCTGACCAAAGATTTATTAATTCTATTTAGCTTTTCTTTCTTCCTTTCTTTCCTTCTTTCTTTCTTTCCTTTTCTTTTCTTTTTCTTTTTCTTTTTTTTTTTGAGACAGAGTCTCATGCTGTGGCTCTGGGTAGAGTGCCGTGGTGTCACGGCTCACAGCAACCTCCAACTCCTGGGCTTAAGCAATTCTCTTGCCTCAGCCTCCCAAGTAGCTGGGACTATAGGCGCCTGCTACAAACACCTAGCTATTTTTTGGTTGTAGTTGTCATTGTTGTTTGGTAGGCCTGTGTCGGATTTGAACCCGCCAGCTCAGGTGTATGTGGCTGGCGCCTTAGCTGCTTGAGCTACATGCGCCAAGCCTTCTATTTATCTTTTCAAAGAACCAACTTTTTTTTTTTGTAGAGACAGAGTATCACTCTGTCACCCTTGACAGAATGCCATGGGTCACACAGCTCACAGCAACCTCCAACTCCTGGACTTAGGCGATTCTCTTGCCTCAGCCTCCTGAGTAGCTGGGACGACAGTCGCCTGCCACAAGGCTCGGCTACTTTTTTGTTGCAGTTTGACCTGGGCTAGGTTTGAACCCACCATCCTCGGTATATGGGGCCAATGCCCTATCCCCTGAGCCACAGGCGCTGCCCAAAGAACCAACTTTTTGTTTCATTAATCTTCAAAATGGTTCTTTTGTTCTTGATTTCATTTAATTCTGATCTAAGTTTTGGTTCTTTTCTTCTGCTAGGTTCAGAATTGGATTGTTCTTCCTTTTCCAGTTCCTTGACATGATTAATTAAATTATTGATTTTGTGTCTGTTTTTTAGATGTGAGCATTTAATGTGATAAATTTCTCTTTAGGACTGCTTTTGCAGTATTTCATGGACTTTTTTGTTGTTTTGTGACAGTTTTACTATGTCACCCTATGTAGAGTGCCATGATGTCCAAGCTCACAGCAACTGCAAACTCTTGGGGTCAAGTGATTCTCTTGCCTAAGCTGACCAAGTAGCTGGCACTACAGGTGCCTGTCACGACACCTGGCTATTCGTATTTCAAGGATTTGAAAACTTAAGATTTCATTGTCCTTTTGTTTTAGGAATCTAATGCTGTCCTTCTTTATCTCCTCTTTGATATCACTGTTGTTTAGCAACAGGTTGTTTAGTTTTCATGACTTTGTGTGGGGATGAGAGTTTCTGTTGGAGTTGAGTTCTACTTTTATTTTATTATGCTTTTAAAAAAAGGCAAAATTTCTATTCTTTTAATTTTGTTAAGCTATGTTTTGTGTTCTTGGATATGATGAATTTTGGAAAATGTTCCATGAGCTGAGGAGAAAAACATATACTTAGTATTATTAGTGTGGAATGTTCTGTATGTGTTTGTAAGTCTATTTGTTCTAGAGTCATGTTTAAATCCATTGTTTCTATGTTTAGTTTTTTCTTGCAGAATCTGTCCAGTTCTGTCAGTGGGGTGTTAACATACTCAGCTATTCTGTACAGAAATCAAGTTCCTTATCGGACCATCTCAGCATGGAGTTGCAGGGGAATGTGCTGGGCTCTCTGTAGCTAAGACTGCACTGTGATTCCCATGTGGAGTCTGCCTCCATCCCTTTAAGTCCCTTCACATGATCTCCCTGTTGAATTCATTTTTTTTTTTTTTAAGACAGAGTCTCAAACTGTCCCCCTGGGTAGAATGCCATTGTGTCATAGCTCACAGCAATCTTCAACTCTTGGGCTCAAGTGATCCTCTTGCCTCAGTTTTTCCATTTTAAGTAGAGATGGGGTCTCACTTTTGTTCAGGCTGGTCTTGAACTTGTGAGCTCAAGCAATCCACCCACCTCAGCCTCCCAGGGTGCTAGAATTACAGCTGTGAGCCACTGTGCCCAGCCAACTTCACTTCTTATTTATCCTCTCCACTCCTAGGGTACTGCATAGTTGCTCCATGTTCTCACAGCACTGTTATTGAAGAGGGTGGTCTGAATGGTAGTGCCTGCATGTGTTTCTCTTCTCTGTTATCAAGAATATCTGCAAAGAAACCATTGCTTTGGTGGCACCTTTAGCTCAGTGAGTAGGGCTCTGGCCCCATATACCGAGGGTGGTGGGTTCAAACCTGACCCCGGCCAAACTGCAACGAAAAATAGCTGGGTGTTGTAGTGGGCACCTGTAGTCTCAGCTACTCGGGAGGCTGAGGCAAGAGAATTGCCTAAGCCCAAGAGCTGGAGGTTGCTGTCAGCTGTAACACCATGGCACTCTACCAAGGGCAACAAAATGAGACTTTGTCTCTACAAAAAACCAAAAGAACAAAAAAAAAAAAAAAAAAAAAGGAAGGAAAGAAAAGGAAAGAAAATCACTATCCTGCCATCTTAGTGTCTCTTTGTCGCTCTTTTCTATTTTTAGAGATTGGATCCCACTATTTTTCCCAGGCCGGGTTTGAGCTCCTAGGCTCAAGGGATTTTCCTCACTCATCCTCCCAATTGGCTGGGACTAAGTACATGTCACCATGCCTGACTTAAGTTTTGCTTTGTTTACTTCTGTTTTGTTTAATGAAAGGAGAGAAAATATATGTTTAAAACTCTTGTGGTGGCAATATTTTTGTTGTGCATTTCTGGTTCTCTTTTTTTTGTTTCTCTGGATGTGAATTATTATTATCTGGTATTAATTTAGCTCAGTACCACTCTATTCCTGGTCACGTTCTTTGTTTTTTTTTTTTTTTGAGACAAAGTCTCACTTTGTCACCCTTGGTAGAGTGTCATGGAATAATACCTCACAGCAACCTCAAAATCTTGAGCTCAAGTGATCAAGTGATCCTCTTGCCTCAGCCTCTTGAGTAGCTGGGCCTACAGGTGCCTGCCACAATGCACAGCTACTTTTTGAGACAGGGTCTGCTCTGTCTCAGGCTGGTCTCCAACTTCCGAGTTTAAGCAATCCATCTGCCTTAGCCTCTCAAGAGTGCTAGAATTACCAGCGTGAGCCACTGTGCATGGTCTTTGTGCTATTATTGACAAATACATTACATTTTCATGTTATAAGCCTAATAATGTAACTACAAAAATATACAGGATCTCCATAAAGTTCATATGCAATTTAAAATTGCACACTAGATTAAATTGCACTTGAACTTTATGGGCACCCTGTATTTATACAATTGATTTTTTTTTTTTTTTGAGACAAAGCCTCACGCTGTCCCCCTGGGTAGAGTGTTGTGCCATCACAGCTCACAGCAACCTCCAACTCCTGGGCTCAAGCGAGTCTCCTGCCTCCACCTCCCAAGTAGCTGGGACCACAGGTGCCTGCCACAATGCCTGGCTATTTTTGTTGTTGTTGTTGTTGTTGCCGCCTCATTGTTGTTTGGCGGGCCTGGGCTGGATTCAAACCTACCACCTTAGGTGTATGTGGCTGGTGCCTTAGCCACTTAAGCCACAGGCGCCAAGCCTATACAATTGATTTTTAAAACTTAGTTGAGGCCAGACACGGTAGCTCACGCCTGCAATCCTAGCACTCTGGAGGGCCAAGGCAGGTGGACTGCCCTGAGCTCAGAGGTTCGAGACCAGCCTGAGCCAGAGCGAGATCCCCATCTCTACCAAAAAAACAAAACAAAACAAACAAAAAGATGGGAGTTGCGGCGGGCACTTAGTTCCCATCTACTTGGGAGGTTGAGGTCAGAGAATCGCTTAAGTCCAAGAGTTGGAGGTTGTTGTGAACTATGATGCCATGGCACTCTACTGAGGGCCACAAAGTGAGACTCTGTCTAAATTAAAAAATAAATAAATAAAAACAACTTAGTTGAGGTAGGAAGTAAAATGAAATATGTATTTAAATTTCCTTTTTTATAATTACAAAATTACATTTTTCACTGCTTTGTCTTTTTATATGAATTTTAATTACTGCTTGGGGTCCCATGCATTTAGCCTCAAGAACTTAATTTAGTAATTCTTGCAAGTCTGTTTGCAATCCATTGGCTCCATAGTTTTTCTTGCTGTTGTTGTTCTTTGTTGTTGTTTACTTTATTGTTTTATTTTTCTCTTATTTTTAATAGACACCTTTTTTGAGTGAAGGATTCTTGATTGACTTTCTTTCTTTGAGAACTTGACTAAATAGTTTTAGGAAGAGGAACTTAGCATGATTTGGTGATTCATTGACTCATTGTTGACTGGTCATGAGTTAACTCATGTTTTCATGCTGAAACATTGTTGAATGATCACATGTTAACTTATGCTTGCCCTTGCATTAGCTATTACAAGTTTTAAACACAGTAATGTAGGATATTACATCTAAAATCTTTCCTCATTATGTTCAGTGTTCACTTTATTATAAAAAATATTTTTATAGATATTCAGGTTTTTATCACAACTCTATTATTGCAAAAATTTCAATTATGACAGATTGTGATGAGTGATTTTGAAATATTTTGTACTGATTTGGAAAATGACCGTTTATCAGAAGACAGCTATAAATCTGATAGTAGATCACCAAAATGGCAAAAAAGAAATGTAATTGAATCTGATAAATGAAAGTGATTTTTGAAGAAGAGTGGATTAAAAATATTATTACACCAATCTTGGGGGGGGTAATACATGTATTTCAGGTGTAACTGTTGAACTTAATGATTCACAGAGTATTGGTAAAATGATGGACTTAATTTTCCTTTTTTTGAGATAGTCTCAGTATGTTGAGTAGAATGCCATGGTGCCATGGTAGACTGCTGTGGTATCACACCTCACAGCAACCCCAAATTCTTCGGCTTAAGCGATTCTCTTGCCTCAGCTTTCCAAGCAGCCGGGACTACAGGTGCCTGCCACAAAGCCCGGCCCCTTCTTGCTATTTTTGTCATTACTGTTTTTTTTTTTTTTATTTTATATATATATAGATATTTTTTTTTTTTTTTTTTTGAGACAGAGCCTCAAGCTATCCCCCTGGGTAGAGTGCCATGGCATCACAGCTCATAGCAACCTCCAAGTCCTGGGCTCAAGTGAGTCTCCTGCCTCTGCCTCCCAAGTAGCCAGGACCACAGGTGCTCGCCACAACGCCTGGCCATTTTTTGGTTGCAGCCACCATTGTTGTTTGGCGGGCCCGGGCTGGGGATTCAAACCCACCACCTTAGGTGTACATGGCTGGCGCCTTAGCCGATTGAGCCACAGGTGCTGAGCCTATTTTTTCTTTTTCTATTGTGTATAAGATTTGGCATGATCTGTGTTTTGAAATTATCTTTTTATTTATAAATATTAGTTGTCTATTTTTTGAGACTTTGGAAAAAAAATAGTAAGAAGTTAATTGCTGACTATACTGAACGTCAGAGTCAAAGCATTCTATAATAGTCATACTCTTATTTGACAATGTGAATGTTATTTTCTTTGCATTACTAGTATTATTATTATTGCTTAATAATAATGCAGCAATCGTCTGATTTCTTTTCTGAATGTATTTATCTTCGTTCATTCATTCTTTTTTTTTATTTACTTATTTTTTTTAGAGACAGAGTCTCACTATGCTGGCCTTATTAGAGTGCCATGAAGTCACAGCTCATAGCAACCTCTGGGCTTAGGTGATTCTCTTGCCTTAGCCTCCCGAGTAGCTGGGACTACAGGTGCCCGCCACGACACCCGGCTATTTTTTTGTTGCAGTTTGGCCGGGGCTGGGTTTGAACTCGCCACCCTGGGTATATGGAGCCGGCGCCACCCCATTCATTCATTCTTTACAAGGTTTTTGTTTCTAGTCCTTATCTTAAACATTGTTATTGTTGGTAAATTTTAAGCCTTTTTAGTTCTGTGAAGGCAAAAAATGGAAACCTAATAATCACATGTATATATAAAAACAAAAATAATTAAAAAAAAGATTTCTCCAATTTTCCTTTACCATTCAATCTTTGGCTTTACTTTCTAAAACCAACATATGAACCATTTGATATAAATCAGATAATCTGGAGTTATGTGCTTGACTGTCTAATTCAAATTCTCTAGCAAATCCCATAGGGTCCTGAAGAGGATCATGGAATTACTTAATTATACCTTTAAATTCTAACTTTGACTGTGGCTGATAAAACAAGGCAGATTCTCCTCTATTGGAAACAGAGTGTTTCTGAAATGGAACTGGAACAACAAGAGGAGGAGGAAGAGGAAGGGAGGTAAGTTTGGGCAGGGAAGTTCTGTCAATTCAGGATAAAGAGGAGGACTGACAGAGGAGAATAAATTTCAGCAGTTTTCAATTTAGAAATTGTTTTAGATTTTTTTTTTTTTTTTTGAGACAGAGTCTCACTATGTTGTCCTGGGTAGAGTGCTGTGGTGTCACAGCAACCTCAACCTCCTGGGCTCAAGTGATCCTCTTGCCTCAGCCTCTCAAGTAGCTGAGACTACATGTGCCTGCCATGGGGCCTGGCTATATTTTAGTGACAGGGTCTTGCTCTTGCTCATGCTGGTCTTGAACTCCTGAGCCTGCCTCATCCTCCCAGAGTGCTAGCTACAGGCATAAGCTGCTGTGCCCAGCCAAGAAGAAAATTTAGATTTGTCAATTTTAGCTCATACCTGTAATCCTACCACTCTGGGACACTGAGGTGGGTGGATTGCCTGAGCTCACAGGTTCGAGACCAGCCTGAGCAAGAGTGAGACCCCCCATCTCTAAAAATAGCTGGGTGTTGTGGTGGGTGCCTGTAGTCCCAAGCTACTCGAAAGACTGAGGCAAGAGGATTGCTTGAGCCTAAGAGTTTGAGGTTGCTGTAAGCTATGACTTCACAGCTCTCTACTGTGGAGGACAAAGTGAGACTCTGTCTCAAAAAAAAAAAAAAAAGATTTGTCAATTGAACTAAACTTCTTTTTTTTTTTTTTTTTTTTTTTTTTGAGATGGAGCCTCAAGCTATCCCCCTGGGTAGAGAGCCATGGCATCACAGCTCATAGCAACCTCCAACTCCTGGGCTCAAGCGAGTCTCCTGCCTCCGCCTCCCAAGCAGCTAGGACCACAGGCGCGGCGCCAAGCATGAACTAAACTTCTAAGATAATCTAGCCAGTTTTTTAAATTAATTAATTAATTTAGGGACAGGGCCTCACTTTCTCACCCAGGCTGGAGTACAGTGGTATGATTATAGCTCTCTGTAACCTCCAGTTCCTGGCCTCCTCCCCAGCCTCCTAAAGCACTGAGATCACAGAAATGAGCAACTGTTCCTTGCCCTAGACAATTTTAAAGATCACAAAGTTTGCTTAAGCCACAAAAATTCACTTTTTCTTTTCAAAGAGAAGCTGTTTTCTCCCTGACCAAAAATTCAAATGAGAGAAAAGGCTATAGAAACTCTTATAAGTAACAAAACCTCAACCTCAGGGAAAAGTGAAAGTCACAAATATCTAGGTAGGGTCTCTGGAGAATAAAAATGAAACTCCTGGCTCGGTGCCTGTGGCTCAAGTGGCTAAGGCGCCAGCCACATACACCTAAGGTGGCAGGTTCAAATCCAGGCCAGACCCGCCAAACAATAATGACGGCTGCAACCAAAAAATAGCCGGGCGTTGTGGCGGGCGCCTGTGGTCCCAGCTACTTGGGAGGCTGAGGCAGGAGACTCTCTTGAGCCCAGGAGTTGGAGGGTGCTGTAAGCTGTGAAGCCACAGCACTCTACCCAGGGGGACAGCTTGAAGCTCTGTCTCAAAAAAAAAAAAAAATGAAACTCCTATCTTGCAGTAGAGCTTCAATTATAACCCTGTCAAGAATATGTGTACTGGTTTGGTGCCTGTGGCTCAATTGGCTAAGGTGCCAACCACATACACCTAAGGTGGAGGGTTCGAATCCCCAGCCTGGGCCCGCCAAACAACAATGATGGCCGCAACCAAAAAATAGCCGGGTGTTGTGGTGGGTGCCTGTGGTTCCAGCTACTTGGGAGGCTGAGACAGGAGACTCGCTTGAGCCCAGAGTTGGAGGTTGCTATGAGCTGTGATGCCATGGCACTCTACCCAGGGGGACAGCTTGAGGCTCCATCTAAAAAAAAAAGAAAAAAAAAGAATATGTGTACTGCAAATAAAGCCTCAACTGTAACCACGCCAGGAGGTTCAGGCCTCATCAGAGATTCCCCCCATTGACTCCAGAGGGGTTAGGTGAACAAAAGTCATTCATGCTGGTACCAGAGATTCAGTTGTCAGTAAGGTGATGGGGGACCTTTCGTGGTTGCCAAAATGTCAACTTGGAATAATGAGATAAATGCTGGTGCAGTGGCATAGTCCCCATCCCCATATTTGGGATAGCCAAAGTGGGAGGACTGGTTGAGGCTAGGAGTCAAAGACCAGCCTGTCCAACTAGAGAGACCTGTCTCTACAATAAAAAAATTAAATGAGATTCAGGAAATATGATTATGTATAGAGTATATTTGAGCACAAACCTTGAAGATAGTCACCTGAGAAACACAGACTCCAAAAGGATAGGTCACTGTTCCAAAGTAAGGAAGCCAAGATGTCACTTACATAGGCAGTTGACAAGGTTGCAACCTTGTCAGTACATACATTATAGTGATCTAATTGGTTATAGCGTGTTACATTCCAAGGAAGATTGCTTCAACATTGCACGAGAAAGATGGTGATCTGAGGAGATCTTATCTCTGACACCACAACCCCTTCTTAATCACTTACAGGAAAAAGCAGAAGTTGCAGCTGTGTGCTATGTAACTCAGGCCACATAGCCACATTTTTCTTTTTTCTTTTATTTATTTTTATTAAATCATAACTGTGTACGTTGATGCATTTATGGGGTTCAGTATACTGATTTGATATGCAATGTGAAATGTTTACATTGAACTGAATAATACATCCATCATATTTATACTCTTTTCTTTCTTTCTTTCTTTCTTTTTTTTTTGAGACAGAGCCTCAAGCTGTCTCCCTGGGTAGAGTGCAGTGGCATCACAGCTCACAGCACCTCCAACTCCTGGGCTCAAGTGATTCTCCTGCCTCTGCCTCCTAAGTAGCTGGGACTACAGGTGCCTACCACAACGCCTGGCTATTTTTTGGTTGCAGCCATCATTGTTTGGTGGCCCAGACTGGATTGAACCCACCAGCTCTGGTGTATATGGCTGGTGCCTTAGTCACTTGAGCCATAGGCGCCAAGCCAGCCACATTTTTCTTAAGGGTCAAAATAATTTCAAGTTCCAGCAGGTATAACTTCACAATAATAAACCAGTGCATGTAAGTAAAGTGTTTTCTTGAGTTTTGGGAGCTATTCTGGCAAATTAATCAAATCCAAGGAGAGGGTCATGGGAATCCCCAATTTATAGTTGCTTAGTCATGAATATGAGAGGCTGGATTTGCAACTGAGATCTGAAATGGGGACTGGCTTGTGAGACTGAGCCCTTAATTTGTGGGATCTGATGTTAACTTCAGATAAATAGTTTCAGAATTAAGCTGAATTGTAGAACATGCACATGGTGTTGGTTAGAATGGGGGAAGACCTTGAACATCTGGTGTCAGAAGTGCTTTGAGTGAGAGTGTAGAGAGACTATTTTCTACACTGGATGACCCAGCTTCTTTGGCACAGTGGTTAGATATCAGATCCTGTGTTGTCATGATCGATTTGTCAATCTGAGCAATGGTCATGTAGAATTCACACTGAAAATCAGTGTGCTGAAAGCAATGACTCAACCTTTCAGTTTTCTCTAGTAAAAACTCATGAGCAAAACAGCCTGATTCTGGTTGGTGTGGCCTGGCTGGGAACTGGCAGATAGGATGCCTAAATTGCACAGCAATCCTGGAATGAAGTGAACTTTATTTGAAGAATTCTTGAGTCCAAGACTTGAAAAACACACAGGCATTTTGGCTTAGCAATTCTATCTCACAGGACTTTTTCAAGGTAATAAATCAAAGACTCAGATACTCCTCCCAGATTTGTTTACCCTTTCCCCAAATTGGAAAGATCTCCACTGAACAGGATCTTGTTAAATAAATGGAGGGATAGCCATGGGACTGAGTACCTTGGAAACGTGAGTAGGAAATGGATGAAAAAAAAAAAAAAGGTCAACTCCCATGGGTGCAAGAAAAAAGACTGTTTACAAAATAGTATATACATTGTGATTCCAATGTTTCAAAATAAAATGTGGGCACAGAAAAAAAGATTGAAAAGATATATCCTAAAATGTTAACAGTGATTCTGTTTGGGAGGTTTTTTTTTTATTATTTGTTTTTTATTTTCCTTTCTAAATTTTAGGCATTGAACAATTAATTATTGAGTAGATACCATGTGCCAGATACTGTGCTGGGTGGGTGCCAGAGACAGCAGGTAACAAGACAAAGATCCTGCTTTCTAAGGTTCACATTTGCAGAAAAAGCTGCCTGCAATAATATATATGTTCTCTTCCTAATATATGTTTTTAAAAACATGATTTTTTAAAAAACAACTTTTTAGTAAAAGCTTTTTTTTTTGAGACACAGTCTCACTTTGTCACCCTCTGTAGAGTGTTGTAGTGTCACAGCTCACAGCAACCTCAAACTCTTGGGCTCAAGTGATTCTCTTGCTTCAGCCTTCCTAGTGGCGGGGTCCATAGGCACCCACCACAATGCCTGGTTATTTTTAGAGATGGGGTCTCACTCTGGCTCAGGCTATTCTCAAACTCCTGAGCTCAGGCAATCCACCTGCCTTGGCCTCTCAGAGTGCTATGATTACAGGTTTGAGCCAGGCCTGTAAAAGTTATTTTTTAAAAAGCAGGTTAAAAACAACGTATAGGCCAGGCGTGGTGGCTCACAACTATAATCCTGGCTCTCTGGGAGGCTGAGGCAGGAGGATTGGTTGAGTTCAGGAATTACAGACTAGCCTGAGCAAGAGTGAGACTCGTCGCTATTAAAAATAGAAAAAATTGGCTCAGTGCCTGTGGCTCACGTGGCTAAGGTGCCAGCCACATACACCTAAGGTGGTGGGTTCAAATCCAGCCCGGGCCCGCCAAACAACAATGATGGCTGCAACCAAAAAATAGCCAGGTGTTGTGGCAGGCACCTGTGGTCCCAGCTACTTGGGAGGCTGAGGCAGGAGACTCGCTTGAGCCCAGGAGTTGGAGGTTGCTGTGAGCTGTGTTGCCATGGCACTCTACCCAGGGAACAGCTTGAGGCTCTGTCTCAAAAAAAAAAAAAAATAGAAAAAATTGGGGCTGCACCTGTGGCTCAGTGAGTAGGGCGTGGGCCCCATATACCGAGGGTGGTGGGTTCAAACCTGGCCCCAGCAAAACTGCAAACAAAAAATAGCCAGGTATTGTGATAGGTGCCTGTAGTCCCAGCTACTTGGGAAGCTGAGGCAAGAGAATTGCCTAAAGTTGAAGGTTGCTGTGTGCTGTGATGCCATAGCACTCTACTGCGGGCAACAGATTGCTACTCTGTCTTTTTTTTTTTTTTTTTTGAGACGGAGCCTCAAGCTATCCCCCTGGGTAGACTGCCATGGCATCACAGCTCATAGCAACCTCCAACTCCTGGGCTCAAGCGAGTCTCCTGCCTCCGCCTCCCAAGTAGCTGGGACCACA
>CAUYQV010004004.1:0-47288 GCA_963574575.1 Galagoides demidoff
CTACTGTGTTCTGGGCAAAGTCACAGGACCTTGGTAACTGTGCTGTTACTTTCCCTTTTTCTCTCCAGTCTCTATAGGAAACTCTAGATGACTGGGCTGTCTCCTCTCCCAGTCTCAGTCCAGCTGAAGCTGTGAGTTCACCCATGAGGCTCTCAGGAGTGGATGTCTCCTTTCTCTGAAGGTTCCTGTAATGCTGAGCAAGGATCCCACGCCACAGGCTTCATCTTGCCACTTTAGAGCCTTTTCTGATCCTTGGGTCCAGGCAATCAGAACGTTAATATACTGTATTCATCATCCAATTAGTTCCCAACTTCTGTAGATAGTGAATGAAGTTATTAAACGCTGATGTCAAAATAAAATGATGTTTATAGAAGAACGTTTAATTGAGTGCATATGGGGGTGAGGGTGGAGAGACAGCTATCTTCTTCAGAACTAGAACCCTTCCTGGGAAGTCTGAGAAATCCCAGTGTGCTCCCTTGGGATGACAACCCTATCTGGCAACTACTGTCCAAGGGTTTCTCGGTGGAGTTGGCTGGTTAGACTACAAAGTAAACTAGGAGAAGAATATGTGAGTGTCCTGTACCTACTCTGATGGTCCCATGGGGGAGCATTTCCAGATGTAGAAACTGATGCACATTAGCAGTCAGTGGTCCACGTGGGAGAAGCTGCTGTAATCACTGGGCCATCCCCTCCTGGCTGGGCGGCCTCCACTACAGAGCACAAGGGTCCCCAGTCCTGATCACCTCGGGCAGCTCATGGTTAGTGTTCTTGTCATTCTCAATTCCTTATTTAAAACACAGTGAACAAAAAACTTAAATTGTTTTTTTCAAAGGTGGTCTCCAATTTCTTATATTGATTTACCATATTCTTTTGTGAAAGGAATTGATGGAGATTGCTTACTAACCCTCCCCCCGCCCCCGTGAGGGCCCCAATATGGGGTGTGAGGCCTGGAGCATTTAGGTGGTTTCTGGGTGCACAGGTTCCCTTTGGCTCAGAGGTAGGTGGCTGAGTCCCTTAGCTGGTGGCCTTGTGTGCAGGGAGCAGTGGACCTGCCAGTAGCTGTGCCAGAGGCTGCTGGTCTTCCCTGGGCTACAAAGCCCGAGTCAGTAAAGAAAGAAACAAAAGCACCAGGGTGATTCTGTGTAGATCCTTCTCACTCTGTACCTGTGAGGGAAAGACTACTCAAATGATTATAGTAGATGATAAAATTCTTCTCTCCTTGGATGCTGTGATGGTTAATTTTATGTGTTAACTTGATTAGATTAAGGAATGTCTAGCGAACTGGTGGAGTATTATTTTATGCATGAGTGTGAGGGAGATTCCAGAGGATACTGGCATGGGAGGCTGAGTGGAATAAGTGGGAGGATCCTTCCTGAATGTGGCTGTGCAGCCGGCTGGGTACCTGGGTAGAACAAGACAGAGGACAGGAGAATTGGGTTTCTTTCTCTAGGGGCTGGAACACGCTCTTCTTCTCCTGTTCTTAGACATTTAAAGTCCAGACTCTCTGGGTTTTCAGGCCTTTGAATTTGGACCTTGCCATGCTCACAGTATTCCAGGGTCTCCAGGTTGCAGACATCTGTCTGTCAGGGGACTTGGTCTGCATGATCATGTGATCCAGTCCCCTAATCAATCCCCTCTCCTGTGTCTCCATGTCCATCCTGTTGGTTCTGTCTCTTTGGACTTCCTGATGTTAGGAAGGACTTTCTTCTTTCTTCATCTGATAGCTCATTTTCTTAAAAAATTATGAAAGTGTCCATTTAAAAATATATTTTTTCTTTGAATCCCTTCTATAAAACATAGAGACCAGTTCTCAGAAGCTTGTGGCTCCTCTGGGTTCCCGGTGATATGAATTCTGTCAGCTAAAGCAAGCAGATCATTAAGTGTGGTTCCTAAAGCTCTTCCATGTCTTGGTTTTTCTAAAATCATTGAGGATTTGATTCTAAAATGTGGAAATCAGATCTAGACTCTATAGATAAAGAAGAGCAGTTCTAGTCCTTTTGTTTGTTTTAGGAACGTTGCAGATTCTTCAGCAGGAGACAGGCTTTAGCCGAAAACTTCTACATCAGTGGGAGCAAGCAGTGCCCTCTTCAGGTTGAAGAAATAATTACTGAGGCAATTTCTATGATTTCTTCCTTTACATGGAAAAAAGAACTTAGTTTAGTCAAGAAGGGTGTTCTGGAAGTAATCCATATGAGCTTATGTGATTTATTTTTATACTAAATAAAAAGGCCTAGAAATTTAAAATGTATCCTACCTTTCCTTTATAAGTACTTGAATTTTCAAAGAAATCTCTTTCTTCCCCTTGATATTTTTTGAGGAATGTAGGGTAGGGTATCATAATATCAATTTTAAGCATCATTGTAGGCCTTTACCAGCTCTCACTAT
The DNA here is from genome assembly GCA_963574575.1 of Galagoides demidoff. NCBI lineage: Eukaryota > Metazoa > Chordata > Mammalia > Primates > Galagidae > Galagoides > Galagoides demidoff. Next base: position 2,386 of record CAUYQV010004004.1, read on the forward strand.
GTCCCTAACACCATCCTGAGAGCAGTGAGGATGCTGCAGGGACAGGTGGAGTCCATGCACACAGGGACGGGGATGTGTCTGGGGAGGCAGGTGAGTACCTTGAAACAACAGCAAAAGCCTTAAGAAGGTGTGTCACTGCGAGTTGGGCTGTGTGGGTCCTATCCAGTTCCTGTATGACATTGGAGGGGAAGGACGTGAGGGTGTTTTTGACTGTTGGGGAAGAACCATTGGAAGGGAAGGAGCTGTGCAGTGGGCATGACAGGATTAATACGGTATGAACGAACTGCAATATACATGGAAGGGAAATGTGGGTGTGTGGAACAAGCAGAAAAAGATACGCTAGAGCCATCAGGGACCTTGAGGTGCCTATGGGTCAATGAGGAAAATAAGCTAAGTGGAAGAAACGCATATTTTGTGAAGAAGCAGTGATGAAACTTAGATAGTAGAGGGTGAGTAGATTTGTCGAGGGGGCAATGAAAGAGAGTTAAAATAGTTTACCCTTGCCCTGGTTTTTGATTAGTGAATAGATGTGATCACACATCTACAGAGATTGAAGTTTAGCAAGTGTGAGCCGTCTCATCATCTTCTAAAAAAATAAAGTGAAACTTTTCCCAATTGGTCACTCAAGTTCTTACCTGCCCTTATTAGCAATAAGCCCAAGAAAGTTCCCCTGAACTGTCCTCTCTTCTTCCTCTATTAAATTTTTTTTTTTCAGTTTTTGGCCAGGGCTGGGTTCAAACCCACCACCTCTGGTATATGGGACCAGCGCCCTACTCCTTGAGCCACAGACACCACCCATCCTCTATTACATTTTTGAAGAATTTCTGAATTAGTTTGTGTTTGTCCCTCAAACAAAACCAGAAGCAAGGACTCAAGTAACAGGAGTTTATTTAGGATTTGCTCTTAGGGAACAGGAGTGAGAACATGGGTAGAGCAATACTGGGGCTTGATTCTACCAGAATCTGCCAAGAAGTGTACAGCATGCCTCTCAGAAGTGTCTTTATCCACCAGCTCCCCTTCCCCAGTGTTTGGTGCTTGGCAGCAGAGGTGGTGATTCTCTAGAGTGTGACCTACACTTTCATGCTGTGCTTGCGCACAGGCTGAGGGAGGGCCTGAGGGGTCAGAGGAAGCCCTGGGGTGGGAAGCAGAAGAACTTACACAGTGTGTGCTTAGTGTGGGGTGTTACCAGTTTGAGGTGAGTGTGAGATTCCTCAGAATTGTCTACCATAGCTCTGGCTAACATGAGAGATTTGGCTGGACAACAGGCACATGCGATGTCAGTTATAGCAATGATTTTCAACCACTGTGCCATGAAAATTTTTAAAGATCATTAATTAAATTATTTTAAAAGATGTCCAGGTACATTAAGTATATATTTTTTACTTTTTTTTTTTTGATGAGCATAATTTAATTGTGCCATGGAAGTTTCACTATAGGTTTAAGTGTGCCGTGAGATAAAAAAGGTTGGAAAACACTGACTCACAATGTTCTTTGACCTACTCAGATCTGAGCTTCCCCTGCATTATTGCCACAGGGTCCCTGAGCCGTCACAGTTGTGCCCAACTGCAATTGCTTTCATACACTCAATACAGGGAGGTTTCATGAGAAGAGCTTCAGATCTTCAGGCCTTCATTGCTCAGGGGTGTCACTTCTTGATCACTTAGCCTTTTGCAGGCCCTTTCCTGTTATTTTGGGGCCTGAAAATACCAGGCGACACCAGTGTGAATTACTGAAGTTCTACACAATTCATCACAGCCTCATTGTGTTTGTCATACCAACCTGGTGCTTCCTAACAATCAGGATCAATTACCCTCCCGTCCTAATCACTCTCTCTTTCCCTGCTGGACTGTTGGCACAAAAGTTCAAAGGGACCTCAGTGGCAGTCACACGGCAGATTACTGAATCCCCTGGGAGAGGCATCCTTCCTCTGGGAACTTAGCCTCGACTCCAGCAGAGCCTTGTGGAAAGGGAAACACAAATTCTGCAAATCAGTTCTATGTAATGAGTGATATGAGAATTGTATTTAGTTTCATTTCTTAGTTTGTAAACTCCTGCCACAGCACTATGTATCAGCCAGTGGTTTAATAAATACTGTTGGTTCTGGAGGCCAGCATTCCAACTACAGAGGTGTGGCCCTGGATCTGGCTGCGCCCGAGTCCCCACAGCCTTTGCCAGGATCTGCACTGAAGGCATTTGATGCGAGAAAAAACTCAGCCTCAGTTATCTCAGGTGAAACAACCGACTGGAGACTGAGCGGTGTACACTGTAGCCAGTAACATCTAGTAAGTGCAGGCCTGATCCATTCTCCTAGACGTCTGTTTATTCAGTCAAAAACCATACATCATGTGGGCATGGGGCACATGGGGCATAAAGCCAGGTGCCCCAAGTAATCATTAATGATGAGAAGAAGGGCAAAGAAAGAGGGGGAATCATGGGAACACATCATGTGATCACAACATACACTTTACAAACTGGGCTCAGGTGAACTTTCTTAACTGGATTGGGTGATTCCTATCCTTACTTGGGCAGGACCCAGGAGATAGTAATCTTTATTTGCTAAGTATTCTTTCTCAGCCACAAGATATCAGTCTGGCCATCTGCAGCACCTAGAGAGGCGTGGTCTTGGACTCTGGTCAAATAGGACCTCTGGAATACTAGCCCTGAGCCACCGGGTACCAGACGACCAAGCTATTGCTAGCCTCGAGGACAATGTGTCAGCACTTACGAGGTTTGAAGAACTTAGACTCTGGTCAAGAAGCCCTCCAGAAATGCCTGGCCTAAACGATACTGTACACCTCACACTCACAGAGCCTTTCCCAGGCCAGGCAATCATTCTCCTAGGCCCTCTTACCTAGTACCATGGGCTAGGTCATCTCTCAAGTTTATGGTAAGCCTGGTCAACTCTGTTTATCTGCCCAGTGTCACTCCTGTTTTGTCTGAAATGGGTACCTTGCTCTGTGGGGATGCAGTTTTGGATTAAATGGACAATTAAAAGAACAAGCAACAACTAAGAAAATGGAAAAGTTTAAGATTCCTGGAGGTAAGAGCTATCAGGTAAATTATAAAGATAATTCTTCTCTGGACAGAGAAAATGCTTAGCAAGGCTGACCTACTATTGTACCATAGAAAGCTCTGAGGCTCAAATGCAATGGTACCTATGACACTCTGTGTAAAGCTGGAAAGTCATTATCTTTACTGTGGCCCTGAGGAGTGAAGCTTGCAACATCCATCCCTCCTTCTTTCTTGTAGTCAGAGAGAGAAGCTTTCATTCCCAAGAGAAGTAAATGATTTTCTAGACCTGTTACTCCCCCCAATGATTTACCAGACACCTCCCCTCCCATTCACAGACACTGAGGTCTGTGGTTTCTGTAAGCCTCTGCCTGCTGCTTGTCTCACTGTGCCTTTCCTGAGAGCACAGAAATACACTGCGGCGTCCCCTAGATGTGAGTCTGAGATGGTGAGACTGAAGGATTTGGCTGCTTTCTGGAAGTTTCCAGAGAACCGATTCTCTGTTGCGTTCTCCTGTTTATAATACTCCTGGCGAATGATGAGAATCATCTGCCTGCTGGGAGGCTGTTTGTACCAGAACAAATAATAATCACTGTCACTGGTGTCATATGTGCAGTCCAGGGTCGCGGTCTCTGCCTCCTGCACAGACATCCTTGGTTGAGACTGTGTGACTGTTTGGGCCATGCTGGATCCTGTGGAAAGAGGAGAGAAAGGGCTTCTTCATTGAGGTGTCCTCTCTGTGAGAGGACAGACAGACTCACTAGCTGCCTCCCATCCCCCCACCTTTCTTTTCCACTCAAGCCTCAGGCAGCACATGTCTGCTGTCTATGTCTAGGAGCTGGGCTCTCAGAGACAGGGCAGTTCTGCTCTGTTCATCTTTCCTCTTACTCATAGCCCCACTAGATGCCATTATAAATAAGACCTGTACCTTCCTTACCAAGACAGGCGGAGACCACCACTGCCCACAGCCAGCTAGCAGGTGACATGCTGACAGTGTTCCCCTGCAGGGTGAAAAGTGTTCTTTTCTGATCTGGGTTCTCCTCTGTGCTTGGTGACAACTCTCCTTTCAAAGCAGGAAATGCTGTGACAGGTGGGTGGGGCGGACGATCATGTCTCAGTGAGGAAAGTTTTTCTAATACCTTTTGGTCCTTCTTTCAGAAAAAGAGTGAAAATTTTTTTCTGAGTTCTTTTAGTCTAGAACAATAGTAAGGAGGAAACAGAGCTGGCAAATTTATTCTTGATAAAACCTAATCTTGGACAGGGGAGGGCAAGAGTGGGAGAAAGTGATGGATTTCATTCACGACAGTGACAAAGTATGTGATTTTCCTTTTCTTCTTTTTCTTTTAAAATAAAAGTGACAAAAGAAATCTAATAAAATATGGACACTCATTTATGTGTGATAAGAGTATGCCTAATTAATGTACTCAATTTTTGACATTTTTACAATTTCCCAAAATAACCCCAGAATGAGAAAACATGTATAAGCTTGTCATTGAAGGGACACTGGCTAAATTCAGAGACAAGTAAAAGCAGAACATGGGGTGTCTAATTGTGCTTACGTTTTCCATGGATTAAAAACAAAGACTGTGTTTATACTACAACAGTGAAATAACTATTGTAGAAGTTCTTATCAGCACTAAATTGACTCAAAAAATTTAGTGCATGTTTAATTGCTCCGATCATTCTCATTTCATATTGAAGGAATATTTTGAACAAAGAACTGATTTATTAGAATTTTACACGTTCAGAGGGAGTGACCAGAATCCTTATGGAATTGTAGAATTGGAGTTTCCCAGGTGGGAGTATATACCGTGGTTTTGTTACCTGCATAGTGATGGCAGAGGAGCAGGGTTTTCTGTACCTGAGGTAGGTGGCTGAGTATTCCCACTCAGAGAGATGCGAAGGGATTTGAAGTTTGGCTCAGCCTAACTAAGGCTGCTCCAATTCCTTGTTCTGCACAGTTTGATAACTGTGGAAGAAGGAGCACCAGAGATTCTTCTACATCCTCTCCATCCTTGTTTCATGATTTGAATTCCTTGATATTAGTTTTGGATCCCTGAAAGTCAGATCCAATAGAAGGATCTGTGTGTACACTGCTTATTGCTGGTGATTCTAGGGAACATTGGTAGGAAGTGAATCAGGGAGAGCTGGAAGCCAGTGCAGGGTGTGCCTTCCAGACAGTTACCACTACAGGCAATTGGGCCTTAATCCAGCTGGGTAACTCTGGGACAGGATGGCTCATTCTTTGGAGTCATCAAAAAATGAGGCATGAAGAAGCTGGAGTAGTCATCTATAGCCTCATTGTCCATCACAGACCAAGGACAGCTTTGGGGGCTCTTTGGCATTTCTGTCTTGCCCTCCACATCCTTTACATTCTTCCAAGGGCCGGAACGTAGTCTACAGAACTGCTGGGGTTTTCAGAGAGCAGCATTCAGTGTGTTGCGGTGACTTCCTTGGGAATATGGGTGGGGCACCACCAGCATCTGTAAATTTCATTCCTTGTCCCACTCACATGTACATGTGCTCTATTGAATCCATTCAGATAAATTGTTATTTTTTAAAAAATAAAAAGACAACAGGGTTAATGGGACAAGTTCCACTTGTAGTTGATTCTCTGACTTTAATTCATATTTATTATCTTTTTCTAATCATTTGTGAAGAAGACACCTCTGGCTAATGCTTCCACTGGGCTAGATTTCTCTCAGAGGGAACTAATTTAGATGAGACCCCGGTCCTGGAGAAATGTAAATCCAGGCTTTTCTGGTTTTCGTCAGGCCATAGTTGCTATAATTGTCTTTTTATAGTAATTACCACCATAAAAGTGCTGAAATTATCCCAAGGAAACCTCTGAGTTTTAGACATATTTTCCTAGCTCTCATCAGGTAGTAACAAACCTGTAGTTTCCTTATAATCAGGATCAATCCCTGCCAGTGCCGTAACTCCTCTCTTGGCTTTCTGGTCTACTGGCAGGAGGATCCCCCAATTACCAGGCAGTGTGTGTAACTTTAGGTTTGGCAAAACCTTTCTGTTTCCCTAGTGGAAGAATGCTCCTCCCTTTTTTCCTCAAAGGGTAACAGGATGTCTAGTTCAGCAGATCCTACAGATGTGATAACAAGGAAGCATAAGAGTGGAAGTGGAAATTAATGAGCGGTAGTCCTACTTCCACCACTGTGTGCCCAGGACTATGCATTTTATACAACTGGGACACAGCATTGTCTTGTAGAATAGCTTTTCTACCTCTCAGAGTGCCATACCTCACCTGGTGCTGTAGCTGAGCCTTTCAGTGGTCACTCTAAAGTTCTATCTGGTTAGTAGTTTGTGGCTATTGCTTTATTTGTAGGGTCTGTATACCAATAGATGTGTACCCATGGTTACTCCCATTTGGCTACAAAGTGGGTCTGTTGATGCAAAGCATGTGAGATCCTTTGATGATCATCATAGTCAATCACACACTCTGAGTCCTCAGTTTATGTGGCTAAGGGTAGCACTGTGGATGAGTGGGGGATGAACTCATGCCTAAAATATGTATTCATAATAAAAAATTTCTGAAACCTCCAGGGTAGAAGTGGTCTAGTGCTATCTTCTTCCTAACGAGTAGGTGGTTGGTCTTCTGGGATGATTCCATGTTGAAGGCTTATGGACTACTGGGGACAAGATGGATATTTGACAGCAAAAGTAGCTAAATGGGTTTTGGTGAGAGAAAACTCATGCTTCTGAGCTTCTGGAGAACCTTAATTCTGTCCCCTTGGCTAATCTATTCAAGGGTGTATTGTTTAAGTACTGAAATGGACAAGTATAGACATCCTCTCGGTGGTCAATATTCTCTGTGTCCACATGGTCATTTAGCACTTCCTGGGTAATGGTTGCTCTTTTGGGGGTGTTGACATCAGACATGATGACCAACATAGTTTGTACCTGTAGTCACTGCTTTGTCATTCATGGTCACCCTAAATGTGACTCACCTTCCTCCTGTGCCAACTGCTCAGGGCTCTGACCTTTGTCACCTTTCAAAAAGACTCACTGTTTTAACGCCTGGTCACACCCTTAACTTGGTCTCTAGCCCCACATTCCATCCTCTTGTGTTCTTTCTCACTCTTCCTTTATGAACTTTTTACCATTTTCCCTCAGATTGTGGTACTTGATTTTCTAAGTCAATGTTTTTGGAATATCAAAAGATATACTTTTTACATGTAGAATTTGATGGTCATGGCTTTCAAGATTTTGTATTTTCTGTATCTTTGTGAAAGTCTACAAAGGAACTATATACTCTGTTCTTTCTTTGTTCTGTAGTGTTCTCTCTTTTTTGATATAAAGCCTCAATTTGGGGGCTAGTCTTAACAGTGTTTCACACTGAGAAGCAAAATATGTTAGAGAGTATCTGAAAGCACCATCCCTCTGCATGTGGTTTTAATTTGGCAAAGTTTGACACTACATTTCCAAAAAGCCCCTCATATTTCTTTTTGCTCACAGCAAACATAGAAGAGTCCCTGGGTCCTTATGAAGGGAGACACAGTTAGGTGCAGGTGCGGGTGCCTGGGGGGCACTGTGGGCTGCTGCACAGAAGAGCAGGGTGGAGTCGCGGGGCTGGGACTCCTGGATGAGCAGGGAGAAGTGCTGATCTCCTTTACTAAGCCTGGCTGTGGCTCCTCCCCTGATCGCCTCCCTCACATTTGATCACATTTGTGTCAGGGAGATGAACCTTCCTCAGGGTCCTGCCTAAACCACTGGAGGAAATCAGAAGCGCTGTCTGTGTCACTGCAGTTCAGTGTGAAGCTGTTGCCTTCCTTGACTTTCAGAGAAGGAGGACTCTGTCCCCTGGTGGTTGTCCATTTGCTGTGCTCTGGAGAAATGAAAGATTTCCATGCATAAACTATTTAGTTTTATTTTAGAATTTTCCTTACCTATTTTGCATTTCTTGGAGACCCCAGTTTGTCCCTGGGATCCTGTTAGGTTTCAGTGCCAGGGCTGCCCCCCACTTTCCCTTGTTGCTTGTGTCTTTTCTCCCCTCTTCACTCCTCCCCATCTCCACCCCACTCCCAGGACAGCTGCACACACAGGAGCCTCAGGGAAGCACTCAGGGCACTTTCCATTCCTTCTCCTTCCTGGAACCTCTGCTGATTTAGTTTGGAGGCCTAGAACTGACCATGTTCAATGACCCTAGTTCATGGTCCTGGATTTTTCTGGCTCTTTTGGTTTGGAAGCCCTAGGGATCAACATTGTGTTTTCACAGCCAATCAAAAATAGTACCGTCACCTTAAACATATCCTTTAATGGATAGAATCCTCTGTTGCATTCACTTGGTTCTCCTTTCCTACAGTGTCTTTGTCTATAGGGGTACTGGCCCCTTCTGGTCTGACCTTTTCCATTAGTTTTTTTTTTTTTTTTTAAATCATCACTGTGTATATTAATGCAATCATGGGGTACAATGTGCTAGTTTTATATACAATTTGAAGTGTTTTCATCAAACTGGTTAACATAGCCTTCAGGGCATCTTCTTAGTTATTGTGGTAAGACATTTAGATTCTACACCTAGAAAATTTCACATGCACCCATGTAAGATGCACAGTAGGTGTGGTCCCACCAATTACTCTCTCTTCATACATCTTCCCTCCTCCCCTCCCCTCCTCTCCCCTTTTCCCTTCTTCTTGGGCTATGATTGGGTTATAGCTTTCATAAGAAAGCTATAAATTGGTTTCATAGTAAGACTGAGTACATTGGATACTTTTTCTTCCATTCTTGAGATACTTTGCTAAGAAGAATATGTTCCAGCTCCACCCATGTAAACATGTAAGAAGTCAAGTCTCCATTTTTCTTTAAGGCTGCATAATATTCCATGGTGTATATATGCCACAATGTATTGATCCATTCATATAAGCTATTTCTGATCAAATTCTCTGGACATAGGAAAGAAGTCATATTCTCTACAAACACAAATATTTATACTTAACTATTAAGTCACATCTGCTAGTTATACTATTTAAATCTCCTATGCCCTCATTTATTTTTCATTTGCTTGATTTGTTAAGAAATGAAGAAGCATGTTTCTATTTTCCATTATTATTATGAGATAACACAATTTCTCCTTGCATTAGAACTATGATATTTGGCACATACCTCCATGCTATCCCATCATCTTGTGAATATTGCTTTTATGGATGTAAAATGATTTATTAATCCTAATTAGTATTTTGCAGCTTGAATTCCTCTTCATCTAAAATACAATTACAAACCCTTCTTTGTGATTTGAATTTGCTCTTCCCAGCATTTTTATAGTTAGACTTTGTTCCTTCAGTAGGTCATTATGGGTAATCTTTTCAATATGGGCATGTAACCCCTTATATTAACATATATTACCTCATAGTTGTCATAAATTTGTCTGATCCTTTTACTTTTTCTTTCATAAACTTTTCTCCTTTGGTAATCTGGAAGGTGCACATAATTTTTTAATTACATCTTCAGTTATTTTTTAATATGTCAAAAATGTATTGAAACAACATTCATTGCCTAGCGTCAAGAATAGAAAAAAAATTTTTGACCTTTCCACATGTAAACTGAGATAATCAGCACCCATTTATGCCTCCTCCTCCTTTTCCTGTCCACCTTTCCCCCCCTTATTTATACCCCAAGATGTTAAGCCTATGTCTTTGTTTTTACTGATGCATATTTTCCCATTTCATTCCCATTTACTTAGACAATTTTGTCAGAATTAGAAGCGAGAGAAAAGTGAATATAAGCTAAGTCTATTTCCAGAAGGGTTCAAATGATACTTTATCTACAAATAATTCTTATACATATATAAGCTTCAAAGGACCTGTAATACTGTAAGATTGGTTTTCATCACACCTTAGCATTTAAGGTTTGTTTTGTTTCCATGTTTAAGTATATCACCAATGAAAGAAATGATTAAAAAAAAAAAAACACTTTAAATGTCTCCTTATAAATCCTGTTGTCAGTTTAAGAATGTTATTCAAAATTTAATGGTCTAGTAGAGATATAGGGTTTCTAGAAATCTGTTCTAAGAATCTGGCAGGCCCAAGCACAAAAGAAAGCTATCCTCATACCATCGCTAGGAGCTCTATATTTAAATTTCAAATAACAGCAGTCAGGAAGCTATGAAAAGCATGTCATTCTCTTTCTTAAAAAGGGAAGGGGACATTGCCTACTTTTGATTTAAAGGGAAAAAGGACAATAGAGAGGCAGAAAGGCAAGTGGCAGAAAGGCCAGTCAAAATTTCTCTTCTGGCTGGCAGGAAATAGATGAAGAAGGAGATTCTCTGAATAAAGGAGGCAAGGCCTAGGGGTGAAACTTGACATCACCTTCAAACAAGCAGGATGACTTACAAAGAATTCTTCCAATTAAGCTCTAGGAATCTATTTAGAAAGAAATAAGTTGATAAGAATAAAGGTTTTTCGAGAAAGTTTTTTAAATTTTGCCTAGAAACTTGAGTCTTTCAAGGGCATTCCAGCAGACCATTCTCCTGTTACATGATCCTGTTCTTTGTCTCTTCTAACAAAAGACTTCCTAGTTGTAAAAGGAAACACAAATGAACAGAAAGATTTTAGTTGCAATATGAGTTCCCCAAAAAGCCAACTGTGAGGAGCTTTATGAGAGCGTGCTGTGAGGATGGAGGAAGGGAGAGAGAACATCAGGATGACCCAGAGAGAGAACTTAGGCTCTGCTACGTCTCAATAGAGGCCTCAGTCAATCCCTTAATGACAATGCAGCTGCCATGGCCCTTCTCAGTTCCCAGTTTAGATGCAGGTGGTCCCTTTCCCCAAGAAGGCATAACCCAGATAAGGCAGCCCTCTTCAGCTCAGGCCAGTTCCCAGAGAGGGCTAATACCTAGGGTGTCAGCCAGCAGCTGAGAGAAAAGGGCTCTCATTGCTGCAGGGGGATCTATCCACCACATGCTCTGTGCTGGGCCATTCTCATGCCATACCCTGTCTCAGCAATCACACCCACAACAGCAAATACCATTATTATGCCAGGAAGTCCCAAATGTATACCAGGGAGATTATTTCTGGATTCCAGACACACATCTTTACTTAATGTTTCACAGACACCTAAATTTCAACATGCTCAAAACTGAATTCATAGTCTCTATTATGAACTACATGTTCACGTTTCTCTGAAATTCTTATGTTGAAATCTAATCCCCACTTCTTCCACAGGAGGCTTACACGTCACCAGTTGTGCTACTGCCATGTCTGTAGTGACCCCTGAGAAGTTCCAGCACATTTTGCTAGTACTCAACATCATCAACATCAATGGGCAGTGGAAAATAGCCTTTGCCATCACCGCTATTGAGGGTGTGGGTAGAAGATCTGCTCATGCAGTGTTGAGAAAAGCAGACGCTGACCTCGCCAAGAGGGCAGGAGAACTCAGAGGATGACATGGAATGCGTGATTACCATTATACAGAATCCACACCAGTACAAGATCCTAGACTGGTTTTTAAACAGACAAAAGGATGTAAAGGATGGAAAATACAGCCAGGTCCTGGCCAATGGTCTGGACAACAAGCTCCAGGAAGACCTGGAGCAGCTGAAGAAGATTTGGGCCCATAGAGGGCAGTTCCACTTCTGGGGCCTTCACGTCTGAGGCCAGCACCCCAAGGTAATGGCAACTGGCCACCATGGCCGTACTGTGGGTGTGTCCAAGAAGAAATAAGTCTGTAGGCCTTGTCTGTTAATAAAACGCTTCCATACCTATGGAAAAAAAAAAGAAATCTAATCCCCAATGTGATGGCATTAGGAAGTGGGGCCTTTGGGGGGTAGTTTATGTGGGTATAGCCCTCATAAATGGGGCTAGTGTCCTTATAAAATAGACCCTCCAGATCTTTCTTCCACAAAGTGACAGCCACCTGCAACCCAGAAGAACAAGCACACCATGATCTCAGACTCCTGCCCTCCAACACTGAGAGAAATACATTTCAGTGGTCTATCTACCACCCGGTCTACGGTACTTTGAGAAAATCACCAAATCAGACCAAACCACCTCTCTCCTGGTCCCTGTTCTTCCTTCCCCTTACCTCCTTCAGGGTACTGCCCCATCTCCCAACCACTGTTCCAGCCCCAAACCTGAGAGGAACTCTTGACTTCTTCTCCCTCCCCTACATCTAATTCTCCCTGCCAGATACCCATCCCTGTGGCCACGACTCAGTCTTACTCCCACTCTGTCTCCTGACCTCTGGAGCCTTCTTACAACCTAGGCAGTCTTTGTAAAATGAGGAATATGATGGCCCCTATCTGTGCCACTCTTCCTCTACAACTGCATCCCAGCTTCCCTGACCTCCCAAATGCTCACTCCTTCCCACCCAGACTCCACATGATGTTTCTATTTTCATCTTCTCTCTTCAGGGACTGCCCTTCCCACTCCAGTGAGTTCCTCTGCAGAGCCATTTACATGTTCCTTCCTCAGAGAAGTCTCCCTGAGGTCCTGGGCTACAGCCAGTTCTCCTGGTGTATGTTCCCTTAGCACTGTGTTCTTCTATGTTGACATACCTATGATACTTAAAAATTACATGATTAGGTGTGTAATTGTGGTTAAATGATTAAATGAGAATAGAATAAAGCTTTTATTTTTTAGTTTTTGCAAGATAAATATCAACCGTCGGGAAGGTGGATGAGTATATTTTGGTTCATTCCATATGAAATATACAATCACTAAAAATGGTGCCATAGAATATTGAATAACATGGGAAATGTTTATAATATAATGTTCAGTTAAAAAGAGGAATCAAAATTATATAGACATTATGAACTCAATTATGAGAAAATGTAAAGACTAAAAAATACAAAAACTATTTGTAGCACTTTTTCCCTGGATCGTGTTATGGGTGGTTTTCATTTTTTTAATACATTTTTGATCTTCATCACCCCTAAAACATGCTATTTACTTTTAAATAAGTGGAGGAAAACATGAATAATTTTCTGCCAGAGGAAAAATACCACTAAGTTCTAGAAAAACAAAATTCTTAAAGCACACACATATGGTGGATTTATCAAAGACTAGTAACCCAAACTGATGAAATCAAATATTTGAGTAGAAGTTCACTAAATGCTCTGGAAAACCTTTTGGAAAATTCCTTACTGAATTCTGAAACTCTCTAATATACCAGAGAGGATTAGCAGACTATAAACATTTACTGCTCTTAAATCAAATTAAACAGGCATGTGAGTGTGCCCACCCAGAAGATGGATAAGACATCTCCACCAAGGAAAGAAACTATGTAGTTATTTGTAAATTCCTCATTAAAAGACCCTCTTCATAGAGAAGGTACATTTGCTTGACTTTTTTATGTTTATTTTAAAGAAGAGGGAGGAAAAAGAATCTCTCCTCACTGACTCAATTCATTTAAGAAATTCCTTGCCTCCTTTTAGACCATTCTCAAAACTATTGCCAAAGTAATTTTGTTAGAAGTTAGTTCATGTCAACCCTCTGCTTAAAACCTCCAATAGTTTTCCATCTGGGTCTGAAGAGAAGTCCTCTAAGTTCTGCCCAACATAATCTGTGACTTCCTCTCCTTCTCCCTCTCACTCCATTGGACCTCTTCCTCTATTCTTTTTTCCTGCCCAATTCTCTGGCCTCAGGACCCTGTCCTTGACCTAGAATGCTCTTAGGCTCTTTCCCATCTACATACTTGTCTGGCTTCTTCATTTCTGGTTTTCATTTAATTATCACTTTCTATGTGAAGTACTTCCTTCATCTCCCTACTTAACATTGCATCTGCTGACACCCACATCTCTTTCCCTCATTTATTGTTTTAGTGTTCTCCACAGCACTGTATACTTTACTGAAGACAGAGACTTTTTATGTTTGTGCACTTTTGCTCCCCCTGTGCCTAAAACAGAACCTTCTACATGATATGAACTCAATACATAGTACATGAATTAATGTACTAGATGGATGGATGGATGGATGGATGGATGGATGGGTGAACTTCTCACTTGTACCTGACTCACATGAGACAGGAGACACACATGGATGTCACCAACCTCCAAGCTTTGCCCTAGACCAATATATAATTGAAGACTCCCACCTTCAGGCAGGAGTGGGTAGTACAAGTTTGGTAACTACTTGGCGTTGAGTTTTGTTGGGATAATTTTAGTTTTCAGTTTTTCTCTTACTATTGATGGACAGAAATTCCATTTTATGGTAATTTTTAAGAAAGAAAAAAGTCTTGTTCAGAGTGGAAATATCCCTAAGATGGCGTATATTAAATACTGAGACTAACACAGCCATTAGTAGGTAAAATAAGCCATTCTCAGTTGTTAGAAAAAATTTCTCTAAACTTCACCATGTTCTTAGAATGATATGGTCCAAGGAGGACTGACATATTAGGATAACATGACAATTGACATTCTGCAAGTCTTCGTGTAATAAAGCAAGGAAAATAACTGAAAGGCATATACAGATTGGAAGGAAAAAATAAAACTCTTCAATTAAAGACAAAATGATTGTCTATAAAAAAAATGCCCAATTTCAATATACAAAAAATTAACAATGGAAAATTCAAATTAAAATTGCCACAAAATATTTTGGTATACGTCTTACAAAATACATGCAAGATCTGTAGACTGAAACCACAACACATTCAAAATGTAAAAACATCAAAGAAGACCTACATAAATGAATACATTGCTCATATTCATGAGTGGAAAGATTCAATATTGTCTCAGTGATAATTTTCCCCAAACCAGTCTGTACATTCAAAGCAATTAAATAAAAATTCCAAGAGAGTTTCTTACAGAAATCAATAAGCTAATTTTCAAATTTATGTAGAAAGGGAAAAAATCTAGAAGAGACAAAATCATTTCCAGGAAAAAAAATTTAAATTATAGGGAAAAATACCTAACTTCTAAAGTTACTTACTATAGCTAATTGTAGGATAAACTACCCCCAAATTACTGTAGCCTCAAGACAGCATGGGATTAGAGAAAGAATAACACCTAGATCAATGGAACAGAATACAGCATCCAGAAATAAACCCACAGAATCCTTAGGGATTAGAATACAGTTTTCCCTATTGTTTTATTTTTAGATAATTGTAGATTCACAAGCAATTATATGTAACAACAGAAAGATCACATGTAGTCTTCACTCGGTTTCTGCCAGTGGTGACATCTTGCAAAACTATAGAGCAAAATCATATTCAAGATATTGTCATTGATACAATCTAGATACAGAAATTTCCATCACCATAAAGATCTCTCATGTGGTTCACAATACTCTATCCCAACCCTCTCCTTAACCCCTGGCAACTATTAATCTGTTCTCCAGTTTTATAGTTTTGCCTTTTCAAGAATCCTATATACATGGAATAATATAGTATAGAATCTTCTGAGATTGACTTTTTTTTGCTCAGCATAATCTTCTAGAGATTCATCCAGGTTGTTGTATGAATCAGTAGTTTGTTTCTTTTGATTGCTGAGTAGTATTCAATAGTATAGAGAAATCACAGTTTGTTTAATCATTCATCCAATGAAGGACATCGGGTTGTTTTCAGTTTTTACCTATTAAAAATAAAGTTGCTATCAATATTCATGTACATGTTTGTGAGTGAACATGAATTAATTTCTCTTGGATAAATGCTCAATTGCTGGGTTGTATAATAACTGAGTGTTTAGTTTTTTTTAAGAAATTGCCACAATAACTTTTTAAGTGGCAGCATCATTTTACATTCACACAGCAATGTATGACAATGCCAGCTGTTTTGTATCCTTCTAGCTTTTGCTGTAGTCAGTTTTCTTTTAATGAATCCATTCTAAAATGAATGTAGTGTTTTTTACTTTGGTTTTAATTTTCCTAAATACCAATGATGATGAACATTTTTTCATAAGCTCTCTATATATCTTATTTGGTAAAGTGTATGTTGATTTCTGACTATTGTATTTAAAGTTCTTTATATATACTAGGTACTCGTCTTTTGTTAGGTATGTGATTTTAAAATATTTCTTCCTGGGTGGCACCTGTGGCTCAAAGGAGTAGGGCACCAGCCCCATATGCCAGAGGTGGCAGGTTCAAACCCAGCCCTGGCCAAAAACTGCAAAAAAAAAAAAAAGAAAAAGAAAAAATTTCTTCCTGTTCTATAGCTTTCAGTTCTCTTAACGTTAATTTGATGAAGTCCAATTTATCAATATTCTTTTGCAGGTTTTTATTTATTTATTTATTTATTTATTTTTCGAGACACAGTCGCACTCTGTCACCCGGGGTAGAGTACCCTGGCATCATAGCTCACAGCAACTTCAAATTCTTGGGCTCAAGAGATTCTCTTGTTTCGTCTTTCTGAGTGACTGGGACTATAGGCACCTGCCACAACACCTAGCTCAATTTATAAGTTTTTTTCTTTCATGAATTGTTCTTTTGGTGCCGTATTTAAGAACTCTGCCTAAACCTATGTCACAAAGACTTTCTCCTAAGTTTCTTCTAAACGTTTTATGGTTTTACATTCTACATTTAGATCTGTGATCCATTTGGAATATTTCTTTTACATAAAGTGTGAGGCTTAGGTTTTTTGTTTTGTTTTGTTTTGTTTGCACATGGTTATACAATTGTTCATCATCATTTTACTGAAAAGGCTAATCTTTCTTCATTTAATTCCCTTTACACATTTTCTCTATAAAGTATCAGCTGAGATTTAATGCTTTCAGGGAAATAGACTAGACATACTCTTCCCTATTTCCACCACCCAGTATTAAAAACTAAAAACCTTGAACATTAGGCATAAAACAAATTTAAGTAGAATCTAAAAACTGTAGAGAAGAAAACGGATTGGTTAAGAACCTCAAGACCTAAGGAACAACATGGGGTGAGTTTCTGGGATTTCTTTTAGCTTTGTATATTCTAGGCCTGAAGCTTATAAAGTCAGCAACCTGAAAATTCCAATGACTACAGACAAAAAAAAAAAAATTCCCCCCGAAGCCTGTGCTCTTTGCCATAAGGACCGTGAAAGGGATAGCTTGGAAAGACAGAAAACTTTCAGACAATAACCACTTTAGCCAAATATAATACCAACCACAGCCACACCAGTAAGGGCTAAGTAGGAGGCCCAGACAACCTCATGAGGCTTTACTGATGTGCCCCAACCCCCTCAATGGGGTGATGCCAGAAGATGCAAAGTAGTCAGCCAACATTTTTAGCCCATTGGCTAATAATGAGTCTTAATTCCCCCGTTAATTCTCCCACCCCCGCAGACTAGGTGTCGTGGAAGTCAGGAAAAAGAAAACAGGAAACAAAGACCAAAGAACAAACAGAAAACAAATAATGAAATAGAAGACATTACTACCAACATTAACTATATTAAATGGAAATAAACTGTTATACCACCAAAAGAGAATGGCAAAGTATATTAAGATATGACCCAGCTCTACGGTGTCTATAAGAAACTCACTTCAAGTATAATGATATAGGTAGGTTAAAAGTAAAAAGATGGAAAAAGATAATAAAATGAAAGTAGGAATATTTATAGTAATACCAGCTAATGTAGACTTAAGTGCAAACAAAATTACCAGATAGAAAGGACAGTACATACTGATAAAGGATCAATCGACCAAGAAGACCAAGCAGTCCTAAACATGTATATACCAAGTAACAGAGATGCAAAGTATGGAAAGTAAAAGCTGGTAGAAACCTTAAAGAATAAATAGAAAAACACACAGTGACAGCTGGAGACAACAACATACCTCTTTCAACCAAACAGAAAATTAGCAAGGATGCAGAACTCAGCATCAATCAAAAAGATCTAGTACACATTTATATATGTAGAATACTGAACAGTAAAATAGACATTCAAGTACCCACGGAACTATTCCAAGATAAGCCACATCAAGAGACATCAAACAAACTTCAACAAATGGAAAGAAACCAAAATCATACAGAGAGTGATCCTTGACGACAATGGAATCTACCTAGAGATCAATAACAGGAGAATCTCACCAATTAGAAACTAAACAACATACTACTACAGAAGCCATGGGTCAAAAAAGGAAGTCTGAAGGAAAATCAAAAATATATGTAATTAAAATGAAAACACAATATATCAAAATTTGTGGGATGCAGCTAAAGCAGGGCTGAGAGAAGAATTCGTAACACTAAATGCGTACAGTAGAAAAGAGGGAAAGTCTCAAATAAGTAATCTAAGCTCTCACTTCAAGAATAAAGAAAAATAAGGGCAAAATAAACCCAAAGCAAACATAAGATAAAACAATAATAAATAAAAATTATTTATTTACTCTTCATGTCACCCACATTGTTTGCATTTCTAACTCATGCAACCAATGTGGGTAGCATGAGGATTAAACTACCTGCTCACGCAGCTTGCTTATGTCCTCTCGTCCTGCTTAGTCTTCAATCCCAGATGTACTATTTGCATTTTATCAGTCTGTTGTTTCTGACTTAATAGGTCCAACAGAATCCTATTGACAAAGTGAAGTCCCAGATGCACTGTCATTTGGAGCTTCAGGGCCAAGCAATCTGTCTCTATAAAAGCACAGAATCACATTTGATGCTGTTTCTCAAAAGGCCTCTAATTTCATGCTGTGGACAGTGTGACCTTGAGCTATAATCCTGTTATGGGGCCTGTGTTAGGCTTTTCCATAAGCAACTCACTACTGCCACCTCCCACATGGTAAGGTCTTCCAAATCATACGACCCCAGCAGCAGGACTGCTTATACCACAGCCTGGATCAATTACAGAGCCCTTTCCTGCACTGGGTCTCACTCAAAATTAACAACCTTCTGGGTCACCAAATACATATGTGACAGATAAATATTACTAGATGAGGACTATATTGTCTCTAGAACTACAAAGAGGCCCATCATGCCTGTGCTTCAATTTGTATGGTAAGGGATTCAGGATGTGTTCAGGGTGGTTTTGCACTTCAAAGGAGATATTCTTGCATATCCCTGAGCATTAGTTCCCTAAAAACATCACTGACGTTTTCTTCTTAGGACTTATAAAATCTTCACTGAAAATCTAGGCAGGTCCCTGAATCCTTTTAACATTTGTCTCCCACCTTCAAGAGTACACACCTTACCAAGGCCTGCAGTGTACCAGCCACCTCTTGCTCTACCTGCCTGGTCAGCATAAGGTTATTAACATAATGGATCAGTGTGCTAGTCCACAATCATAAGTCCAGGATAGAGTCAGGGCAGCTCCTTCTGAGAGCACCTGTTGCCCTGAAGGCATGGGCTTCTATAGCACCTTCCAGCCTAGAGAAGAGTGGGTCACCTCCACAAACTCCAAGAGTTCTGGGGAATCCATCCACACATTGCTATCACACATTCCAGAGTCTCAGACTTTCTGGGTCCTGACTTTAGCATAGCAGACCTGCCCTGACTGACCATTTTGTACATCTCCAGAGCTCTGCACTTCTAGCAAATCTTCTATTTGCCACACCCTAGACCTGCTCTCCACTATAGCAGGTAAAGGCCCTTTTTATAAACTATCAGAAAGACACTCTAGCTTTCAACATACTCTTTAACTCCTTGCTAATGAACATGTTTCTTACTATCCTCTCCAAAGGGCATATATAGGACTTACCAGAAGTTAGCCCAGTAAACTATCTATGAAGGTGTTATTTGCACACATTTTTCGAATGCCTGCATCATCATACCTGCAAGAGCATTCCCCTCAATTGGAAAGTGAAATCTTTAAAAATAGGACCACCACTATGGCACACATAACCAGTCAGGAAGGCAGCTCTTTGACAGCTGGATGGTTAATAACCAGTCTAGGGCCCTCTCTTACTGCCAATGTTCCCAGACTATTCCTGAAACTACTTGCGTTAGTTTGGATCCACCAGAGCCAATCCAGAGGCAGAACTAGATGTGCAAGGTATTTACTGAGGAAATGCATACGACAAAAAATCAGGAGGGAGCGCAGGGAGCCTGGGAGAGCCATTACACCATGATGGGCTAGACTTGCAGTTCTAAGAAAGTTTCAGCAAGGAAATAAAGACTCTTAGGCCTATCTTGCAGAAATATGCTGCTTTAAAATCCTTGCTGTGCTTAATCTTTAGCAGGCAGCAAATTGCTGGGAACAATGGCCTCATACAAATGCAGTAGTCAATTCATACTGCAGCACAGCCAGGCCAGCAGTCAGTTATGCCCCTGTAGCAGGAAGTAGGAGAAGCATATGGCTAACATAGATATGATCCATGACCCAGAACTTGAATACTACTCCAGTACATACCACTGCCTCACAAGCATTCTCCCTATACTGCAGTTTCCCCCTCCACTCTCAGAGTTTTTAACCTCCTTACTCCCATGGGTCTACTCAAAATGATTTTTTCACTACTCAATGAGCTACCTTCCAAAAGATTCCTAGATTACCCAAGATTTTGCCCAAACTTTAACTTTTCTTCTGTTTACACTGGATATAAAAATATCCTAAATTTAATTAGTTCCTACACCAAAATATCTCATTGGTTTTTCCTCATAATTCCAGAGCTTACTTGAAATCTTTCAGGCGTATTAAATAAATGGCTGAGTGATATTTTGAAGTATTGACATTATTCCTTATCTTTTCAGTACTGACCAACATCTTTAATTCAAACCACTAGAAGTTCTCTTCCCACCTCCTCATCATGCTGCATAGCTAACCAAACCCATTGCAAAACCCAAAACAGAAATTGCTACTGGGCTAAAATAAAATTCCTTTGATCTGAAAAGCAGAGAAAAAAGTCAAGTGTAGATTTGGTGAGTGAGCATTCCTACTCATGGAAACCAGACAAAAGACCTTCTTTAAGTATTGCGGATTGCATGTGAAAACCCCACACTGTACCCCAGAAGTGCATTAATGTACATAGTTACCATTCAATAAAAAAAAAAAAGACCTTCTTTGCTGAAGATGGAAGAGAAGGCAGGACCATACACATAGCAGTAGTAGTCTGCAGTCTTTAATAATCCCTGTCTGAGGGCAGCGCCTGTTGCTCAAGGAGTAGGGTGCTGGCCCCATATACTGGGGGTGGTGGATTAAAGCCCGGCCCCAGCCAAAACTGCAAAAAAAAAAAAATGTGTGTATATATATATATATATATATAAAATCCCTGCCTGAATTACAGAATGATAAATAAGTCACAGTGTGAGCAAAGAAAAGTCTTACTAGATTTGTTACATTCTATTTAACAAAACAGATTTGATACATTTTCACCAGAAATTATTAAAAATTAAAAGGATGAGAACAAAGATTTAGAATATTATTCATTTGAGAGGAAGTCTTCATTATTTTCTGGTTCTACAGCAGTAAGACAAAGTTTTCCTCCAGCATTAAGACTCATTTTTTTTGTATTTTTATTTTTTATTAAATCATAACTGTGTACATTAATGTATTCATGGTGTACAGTGTGCTGATTTTATATACAATTTGGAATGCTTACATCAAACTGGTTAACAAAATATTGACACAACTAATTCAACAGACTACTATGTCAAGTTGTGTAAGTCACATAAATAGAAACGTACATTGAAGCAAACCTCAAATCTTCATTCACATTTACCATAAAACTTTACACAGCATAAATTACAGTATAAACATGTCTCATTTTGCAATGGATTGAAGTTGTGTAAGCTAAAATTTGAAGCTTCATCCAAAGATTTATCAGCTTAAAAATTTACCCAGCATATGCCAAAGAAATTACACGAGCTTTTGTGGGGGGGAACTTTGGACCCCCACATGGTAGGTAAGACCACTTTATCTGGAAACAGGTGGATTTTATAAACTGTCACTAGAAAAACACCTTAATACAAATCCTAGGCTATTGTAATCTCATGAAGTAATTAAGTTATAACTAGGGGAAGAAACAAAACTATGAATTATTTTATAGCCCCTATATCTTGTACTATCTCACCAGAATTTTGTATATTACCACTCTGTAATACCTTTATGAGATAATTGAGGAAACCTACCCTCTCAATGTCCCCTAAAAAGAATGGATGTCATCACTGTTATCATTCTGGGTATAAAGACTTACTTGAGGCAAGAGAATTGCTTGAACCCAGGAGTTTGAGGTTGTTGTGAGCTATGATGATGCTACTATACTCTAGTTTGGGTAATGGAGTGAAACCTTGGGTTAATAAAACAAAACACATATAAACTGATGATTATTTAAGCTATCTTTTCATCCTAAGGAAAATTAGTAAAGGTATGCATATTGTGCAAAGATCAGAGGAGACACCCTTTACCCCTTGCCAGGTCCCTAAATAATAGATATGTTATTTTTAAAGGGGGAAAACCAACCAGTGTACACAGAGTTTGACTACAGAGAAGCCTCTGTTTGCTTTTCCCTAAGTTTCCAGCTCTACCTAGGTCTTTGATTCAATTAAGGTAGAGAGATTGTACCAGCAAAAAGCGGAAAAACTGTTGTAGTAAGAGTTGATTACTACTTAAATAAAAAAATAAATAGAAAATAAAGGGACTTCAATGAAAAATTTTCTAAATGATTTCTGAAATTTTGAAACTTCCATTCGTTGACTTAAAAATAACATAGATATATTTAGGGGCCTAGCAAGGTAAAGGGCATCTCCTCTGATCTTTGAACAATATGAATATCTTTACTAATTTTCCTTAGGATGAAAAGATAGTTTAAATAATCATCAGTTTATGGGTGTTTTGTTCTGTTTTATTAACCCAAGGTCTCACTCCATTACCCAGACTAGAGTACAGTAACATCATCATAGCTCACTACAACCTCAAACTCCTGGGCTCAAGCAATTCTCTTGCCTCAGCCTTCTGAATAACAGGGACAATAGGTGCATACCGCACCAGCTAATTTTTCTATTCTTGTAAAGATGGGGCCCTAGGTATGTTGCTGGGGCTCACCTCAAACTCCTGGCCTCAAGCAATCCTCCTACTTCAACCTTCCAAAGTACTAGGATTATAGGCATAAGCCAGAGCACCTGACCCTATCATGCTTGCTTTGCAAATTATAAGTTTTTTCCATAAAATAATTTTTTCCATATAATGGTTTTTTTGTAAATTACAGGTTTTTTCTGTAAAATAATTGAAAACATTAGAAAAAATGAAGACACCAAAAATAATTAGATGAATCTGAGTTTAATTCAAAATAGTGACATCCAAAAGGGATGACTAAAGCAGTGGTTGTAGATTTGCTAATAAGTGGAAAAAGTTGGCAATTATAAATGTATGCAATTGTATTGATATGCTAATTTAAATTTTATGTATAAGATAAACTTAAAAGTATATAAAATAAATATTAGTTCTAAAAATAATTACAAGTATAATATTTATCTAAAGTTTTTCTTAAGTTGAAAAAATACATTAATTTATAAAGAACATAATTTTTTCCATTCATCTGTTAAAATCCCGATTCCAACAAAGCACAACAAATAAATAATTAGATTCAATTTAATATTTCCTCTTTAATTCTTCATAATCTTCTCTAGGAAACAGATCCAAAGATAGGTTAAGCCTAAATAAAAGATGACAAAATTGAACCTTGTTAATGTATCATACTCAGCAGTCCCTGAAAATTTCTGACATTTCTAAGACTGTACAGCAACAGTTATTCACTCCCTGTTCTTAACTGTTTTAATAACTTAAAAATTTTTTTTTTCTTATTGTTGGGGATTCATTAAGGGTACAGAGAACCAGGTTATACTGATTTCATTTGTTAGGTAAAGTCCCTCTTATAATTATGTCCTGCCTCCAAGAGGTATGTCTTTTAATGTCTCTGCTAGACCATAAAAAGTTTCTGATGGACTCAATGTGTTATCATATAAAATAAGAGTTATCATATTTTTCTATTACAACTCTTGCCAATATCTTTGATGCCTTCAACATCCTTGTTTACAAGAACAGTGTCACAGAAACACTGTATCATAGGCCTTCATCTCTAGACCAGGTCAGCCACTCAAAAGGCCATTGCTTCCAGGCATCCTCAAACTATGGCCTGCAGGCCACATGCCGCCCGCCTAGGATATTTATCTGGCCCGCCAGGTGTTTTCGCCACTGCTGCCTGTCTTGCTTAGCAGCTGACTCATCCCAGGGCCCTCCAACAGTCTGAGGGACAGTGAACTGGCCCCCTGTTTAAAAAGTTTGAGGACCCCTGGCTTAGACACTATCATCACTTGGAAACTGTGCTTTACTTTACTTGTAGGTGCTGGAACTCTTTTTTTTTTTTTTAATATTAAATATCTTCATTTAAAGATTCTGGAAAATGAATTACTTTCAATTGACATACACATTAATGTGAAGCTCTCAACTGCTAGACATGCATATTGGTTAATAGGAATGAACTTACTGCAGCATGTACAGGCTCCATGCATCTTGCTGGACTGTTATATTTCCTCTCATATGAAAACTTTCCCTATCACCTCCAAAACTTTCATGTTTTTACACCTCTTTATGGTACATGTGCCAAAAACACCTAATATACTGACAGATGCTTCCTTTATAAATTTTGAAAACCTCTAGGTTCAATGTAATTAAATACTACTAAGAACTTACGTTCTTACTAGCTCTACTATGAGTCTTTCCTCCAACTGGCCTATTACATCAAGACATCAAATCTCAAGAATAGGTGACTTTCCAAACGTTACACACAAGGCTTCTTGTTCAGAGCTATTCATACATGATGGAACCTGAGGTACTACCTAACCCATTTCTTCATCTGTAAAATGGGAGAACAGAATATACCAAATGTGTGAGAATTAAATGAAAAGATGAACATGACGCATCTGTTATACTGCCCTGTCATCACCAGCATTGTCTCACTGCTTTAACTCCTGTGGCAGTGCATAGATAGCCAGTTGACATATTTCTATATTCCTTCTATACTATTTGTATCCCTATACACTCATGAAGCAAGGTCTCTGCCCTCCTTTGAACTACCAATCCGACGATTTCCTACAAACTTCATTTGCCTCCCTCCTAAGCCCCACAATTATCTCTCTCATTATTCCTGATTGAGCACCTACAACTGCTGACTCTGAAACTGCAAATTCCTCTTCATCTTCAACACTACCTGACATTCCGTACTCAGTTCTTTCCTCTCTCTCCATCTTCATCTACATCAGTTAGAACTAAATATGACCCTTATGCAGTATAGATATTATATTAGCTCCAATATAACACTTCCAATTACTTCCTTGGAATTTTCACCTGAGGACCTTACTATTATCTAAAATTCAACATGCCAAAAATAAAGCTCGTACTTTCACAAAACAAGTTATTTCTCTTGACTTCCTTATACTTATCTATTCTTGAAACTCAGTATCACCTTTCCCAACCCCTACATCTAATTATTTGCCTCCTCTCCACCCCTTCTACCTCCTTCATTTAAGTGGATTTCACTTTTACTTGGCCTGCTATTACAATCCTGATGTCAGTTGTTTCAACCCATTCTAAAACTTTCTACAAATGACATCAGATTCTTTCTAAAATACAGATAGTTCCACTGCTTTAAAATGTCTTTTACTGTGGCACAGTGGCTCACACCTGTAATCCCAGCACTTGGGAGGCCAAGATGGGTGGATTGCCTGAACTCACAAGTTTGAGACCAGCCTGAGCAATAGCGAGACCCCATCTCTAAAAATAGCCAAGCACTGTGGCAGGAGCCTGTAGTCCCAGCTGCTTGGGAGGCTGAGGCAAAAGAATTGCTTGAGCCCAAGAGTTTGAGGTTGCTATGAGCTAAGACACCATGAGGGCAACATAGTAAGACTCTGTCTCAAAAAAAAAAAAAGAAAGAAAAAAAAACAAAAAAAGTCCTTTACTATATTCATGAAAAGCAAGATATTTTCATAGCCTCTCATTATCTTCCCATGAAATACTTATTAATTACAAAATAAAAAATAGTAACTATAAATGGGTAACATCCAAATGATCAAAATTAATGTCTTCAGTATCAACCAAGATCACATGACTCAAGATGCGATACTCTGAGAAATAAACAATATTAATTATGTAATGATACTCTGAGAAATAAACAACATTAATTATGTAACACTGTAGCCAAAAATGTATAACATGAATCAAATCATGAGAAGGTATCAGTAAGTGTGGAAGGATAAACTGAAAAATGGCCTGTATTTTCAAAAACGTCATTATCACCAAAGGCAAAGAAAGGCTCAGGAACTGTTACAGATTAAATAAGATAGAAGGAACATGACAATTAAATGCAATACATGATCCTGACCTGCACCCAATACCATAAAAACTCTACTAATAACATTATTAGGACAATGGAAAAAACTGAAATATAGACTATAAATTACATAAAGGTTTTATATTGATGTTAAACTTCCTGGATTTGATAACTGCAGCATGGTCAGATAAAAGATACTCTTCTTTTTAGATATAGACATTAAAGGGTGATACTTTATACACACACAGAGAAAATGAGAATAAAAAAGAAAATGTGGCAGGATGTTAAAAATTAGTGAATTTTGGTAAGTGGTATGCTGGAGTAAATTATTTTCAGAACTTTTCTGTACATTTAAAATCATTTAATTAAGATGATCATCAATGGTTAAGAAAATGTTTCATGTTTCTTTATTCCCTACTGAACCCAAAACAAATCCTCAGCTCAACATTCAAGTGAGACTTTGAAACACAGTCTCAGTAGACTTTTATATCTTTCTTAAATAATTACCTTAAATGATCTCTAATTAAACTGTACATTCCCTAAACATTTTTGGACTCTGTGAATTTGCTCATGTTCATGGCTAAAATATACACCCCTCCTTACACTCTCACTTAACAAAAATCTTCCTCTTTTCCAGAGTCTATCCTATATACCATTTCAACTACTTTTCAAATCCCACCCAAGAAAATGTGATTTCTCCCTAACATGAATGCGCCTAGGTGACTAGTAAACCAGGGGCACCACTGAAAACAAAGGAGAAAAGATGAAATGTTCAATTTAAAACTTGTGGCCTTTAATTCTAGCACTCTGGGAGGCTATGGTGGGTGGATTGCCTGAGCTAGGAGCAAGACTGCATCTCTAAAAAAAAAAAAAAAAAAGCTGTATATGGTGGTGGGCACCTGTAGTCCCAGCTACTTAAGATGTTGAGGCAAAAGGATCCCTTGAACCCAAGAGTTTGAGGTTGCTGTGAGCTATGATGCCACAACATTCAACCCCAGGGTGTCTGAGTGAGACTCTGTCTCAAAAAAAAAAAAAAAATTGTAGAACAGCCTAAAGAAAATCAGTTACATGATTAAGAGTCAGACACATAGTGGCCAGGCACAGTGGTTCACACCTGTAATACTAGCACTCTGGAAGGCTGAGGCAAGTGGATTGCTTGAGCTCAGGAGTTCAAGACCAGGCTGAGCAAAAGCGAGACCCTGTCTCTACTAAAAAATAAAAAAAAAACTGAGACAAGAGGATTGCTTGAGCCCAAGAGATGGAGGTTGCTATGAGCTCTCATGCCATGGCACTCTCCCCAGGGTGACAGCTTAAGACTCTGTCTCTATGGCTCGGCGCCTGTGGCTCAATTGGCTAAGGCGCCAGCCACGTACAACTAAGGTGGCGGGTTCGAATCCCCAGCCCGGGCCTGCCAAACAACAATGATGGCTGCAACCAAAAAATGGCCGGGCATTGTGGCGGGCGCCTGTGGTCCCAGCTACGTGGGAGGCGGAGGCAGGAGACTCGCTTGAGCCCAGGAGTTGGAGGTTGCTATGAGCTGTGATGCCATGGCACTCTACCCAGGGGGATAGCTTGAGGCTCCATCTCAAAAAAAAAAAAAAAAAAGACTCTGTCTCTAAAAAAAAAAAAAAGGAAGGAAGGAAGAAAAGAAAAAAATGAGTCAGAGGCATAATGGAGATTTAAGGGTCAGACACCCAAGAATAACTGATGGCACAAAATCTGTGCATTAACTCAGAGTGAACATGTGAAGAGAAAATAGGATCCACAATTACTCCTCAGACAGTATTCATTTTTAGGTGATAGCAAAAGGGACAAATTAAAAATACATACAAAATATGGTCATTGAGGAGAACAAGAGCCATGACATAGCCTGTAGGACACTAAGAAAGAACTCTGAAGGACCAGTAGTGAGATATTAAATTTGATAGCATGTTCAAAGACAAAGAGAAGGAAAGACACGAACAAAAAGAAGAAAACAAAAACTGTGGAGAAAGCACTTTCAACAGCATGCTGGAAATAGGGCCCAAATAATTTTTTTTGTTTTGCTTTTTGTTCATTATGACAGATTCTCACTCTGTCACCCTGGGAAGAATGCTGTGGCATCATCATACCTCACAGAAACCTCAAACTACTGGGCACAAGCAATTCTCCTGTCTCAGCCTTCTGAGTACCCGGGACTACAGGCACCTGCCATGATGCCTAGCTAGTTTTGCTATTATTAGTAAAGATGGGTCTCTCTCTAGCTCAGGCTGGTCTCAAACTCCTAAGCTCAAGCAATCCACCCACCTCTACCTCCCAGAATGCTGGGATTACAGGCGTGAACCATCATGTTCTGCCTCAAATAAAGTTTTAAATGTCGACAAATATTTAATATCCCAAAACACTAAATTTAAGGAAGGAAATAGGCTGGAATTAGCAATGGGCATATACTAAAAGTTGGAGAAGGTAGGACATAAAAGAGAAGGAAAAAAAATCTATACTTTATCATTTCTTACCAGATGATAAGAAGATTCATCTTGTATAATTTGAGCCTAGGAACAACATAAAAAATAAGGAAAATTCAAATTGACTTCTAGCACTGGTTTTCCCATTAATAAGTACATATTAAGGAAGAAAAGTTATAATATACTTTAAAATGATAACTTTATTAAGAAGTTTTATTAATATAACCTCATTTAAAATATAAGGCAAAATAATGAACTGAAAGGATCTCTTCTGTTAATAAGAGGCTATTTTTAATAATAGCATATTATTATTTTTAACAAATAATAGCATATTATTTTTGAGTTTTGTTAAATAATACCTTTAAGATTACATTTAGTAAAAAGCCTCTTATTGAGGCACAAAAGAATCCAACAAGTTCAAAGTTACGCAGTGATCTGGATTAGCCCTCAGAATGCACAGGATTTTCTGTACATTGCCCTGCCTATTCAAAAATCTTTTTCATTTAAGAAATTTCTGACTACTTTTCTTCTTCCTAATCCCTTCTCCTGCTTCATTCTCCTTAATTGGATAAGAAAAGTAAAATAGGATATTATTAATCTGAACATTAGTTTTTATGCCATTATTATAAACAATTTATGCTATTATTGATATAATGCTATATGAATAATGATAAGCTTCCATTTTTAACACTGCTGACAAAAGGGTCCTCTTTTAATGATTATTGTATGAAAATATTTTTCACAAAATTAAATACTCCAGGTTTGTTGACTATCAAATAGAAGTTACCATCAAATGACTATACTAAGAACTCACAGAAACATTCATTATAACATGTGTATTCAGACATGCAGGTGAAGGACAAAAAATAACCTGTGATTTATCAATTCATAAGGCAATATTAGTTATAAAAATTTTATCCAATTTAATTTTCTAAGAATCCAGAACTACCAATTGTTTTAATAAACACACTAGACTATACCTAATTTTGCTCTGTCCAGAATATCAACTCAATATTGATGCAGCTTTAGAACATGGTTTCATTTAGAACATATTTTCTAGGAATGAAGTAATAACATCAAGGCCCTAACTCAAGAAGAGATTTAGTTAAATGCATTAAATTGGACTACAGCATCCATGGAAAGGAAATGACACAATGTATAATTTCATAGAGTAGCTAAAATGTTTTTCTTCATCAATATGGATGAATTTTGCATATTTTGCAATTTTCTTTAAAAATTGGCATTAAAACTCACGTTTAACAGACCAAGTGCTCAGTAAATTGTAGGCAACATGCACCTCCTCCACTCATCCACTCATGCCTGCAGCTTTGCTCTACTCTACACGCACTACTTGAATATGCTCTGTGCTTTCAGTTATGTTGAATAGTGATAATATGGTAGTCTCATTTCTATAGTTCTGTGACAATGCAACAACCAGGGAAACTACTGGTCTCTTGTGAGTCCAGGATAACTAAAGTATTACAGAGCCACTGTTCTTTAATACAACAAAAACTGTGTTAACTTACTTTCACTAGATAATCTTTGGCATTTCAGCCTGAGTCTGTATTTTTCATTTTCTTCAAGCATTCTAGAAATGACTTTGTATACTGTATTCCATACTGAAGACTTAAAAAGATAAGCACAGTTAAGGAAAGCTGAGCAGAAAAGTAGAAATACATTTTTGATGGAGGCAACTGGAAGTGACAACTGTGTTATATGGAAATCCATATAATCATTAAAAAGCACTATTAGTCCTTAGAGAACTAAAACTTAAATGTAATTATTTTCCCATTATCACTGCTTTCTCTGATCTCTTTTTCCAATTTCCTAGAATTTCTGTAGTATTTAAATTAACAGTCCTGGATGAAGTTTCCTTTTAAAGGCAATATCTGTAAACTCTTACTTAAATGGTTCCAACACATTAGATTTTTAAAGGAAATGAAAAACAGTGAATTTCTATTCTGATTTCTAAACCACTGAGCAATGATTTGGCTTTTTAATGCATTTTAGTTTAGTTAAGAATTAAGTATTTCTCCTAGGAGGTACCAAAGCAAAGTTAAAAGAGAACATACATAGAGTAGAATAGAGAGAATGAGGACTATAGAATCAGACAGATCAGGGCTCAAATTCTGGCTTTGCCACTTATCAGTTGCTTAACATAAGACAAGTGTTTAAACTCATTGAGGAATAACTAAATATGCTGGATTTACTAAAAGTATTGAAAAAATATGTATGAAAAGCACTTATCAGTATCTGGCACACAGTAATTAAAAGTAAATATTAGCTACTGCTCTTTTCTCCTCAAAAGGAACTGGTTCTGGCTTGGCGCCTATAGCTCAAGTGGCTAAGGTGCCAGCCACATACACCTGAGCTGGCAGGTTCAAATCCAGCCTGGGCCTGCCAAACAACAATGACAACTACAACCAAAAAAAAAAAAAATTAACAGGGTGTTGTGGTGGATGCCTGTAGTCCCAGCTACTTGGGAGGCTGAGGCAAGAGAGTCACTTAAGCCAAGGAGTTGGAGGTTGCTGTGAGCTGTGATGCCACAGCACTCTACCCAGGGCGACAGCTTGAGGCTCTGTCTCAAAAAAAAAAAAAAAAAAGAAGGAACAGGTTCTTATAAGAAATATTTCTTAGTACAGTGGGAAGTAGATGCCCACTCCAAACATACTTGGTGCAAATGTTAGTGACCTTGAATGCTATTTTATATCATGCATGGATTGATCAAACTCAAAGGTTAGAAACAATACAATTTTATGTGTCATTATCAACTAAAAATTTCTTCAAATTGTGTAACATACATGATAGCAATGAACGATTAGGAGAGCATCTGATATTGAATATGTTTAAACACTCAAGTTACCATGACGTTTGAACAACCAGCAATGAGAATGATGAATGATTCAGCAGTAATTGTGATAGATTCACTTTATCTATCATAATTTATTATATTCTATGAAACATATATCATGCTTTGAAAACTCCTTCACTAGGTTACATTTTGAACAAAATGTCCTTCAAATACTGGAAGGATTATTCTTTATGGTTAATAAACATTTCCAAACCCAGTTCCACTTCTGTTAAATTACTTCTATTTTCTCATTTCAGAAAATTAAATTATTCAAAAGACAGAACTATTTTCACTGTCTTGAATATCTTTACACATTTGTATTTAGAGAAGATGATCTAAAATTCAAATATTACTCATTCCCTTTTACAATAATATACCTTTTTCTTTTTTTTCATTATTTTGGAAGTTCCATTCAATGGTATGGGAAAATCAAACTTTTTAGCTTCATTCTTCTGGATTAAACCTAATTTTTAAAAAGAGAACAAAAAGGTTAAGACATATAAAGATTCACTGTCCTGAGAAATAAGACCATATAAATATCTCTTGAGCTCTCTGGGGATTTTTATACTTCTTGGTATATTTCTGATCACTATAATATGTTAAAAACAACCAAGAAAACTAGAGGTAAACAACCTTCTAGTTCAATTTCCTTCCTTTTCTGATTTGTAAGGCAAGTCCCAAAAAGGCTAACAATAGGAAAAAAAATAGCAGAAATCATATCTTGCTCAGTGTATCTGAACAGTCTCTACTCTTCTCAGTTCAACTCTGTATATATATTATGCTTCCAACTACACAAAACTACACAAATGTATCTTATTCTTACACCTCTCAGACTTTGCACATGCTAATCTGCCTGGCATGCATATATGCATAACACACAAACCCACCAGGCAAACTTATACCTGTTTTTCAAAATCACTCACATATCAGCACTTCTTTATAGCCTCTCTTCAATCACACATAGCTCCACACACAGCATGGCTCCTGAAGCACTTTCTCGATAGCACTCAGTTCGCTATTATATCATATGTTTCTAATGTGTTTCCTCCTTCACTAGGCTCTGAACTCCTGGAGGGCAATAGCCATGTGTGTTTAGTAATCTTTCTATCCACACTAACATACATATAGTAGGACTAATAAAGGTTTTCCAGAGTAAGTTTCTTGATCACCCAGTAAACCATCCTATCTTTCCAAATGTTAGGAGAAAACCTAAGGACTTGTGTGCCAAAATACAAAATTATAAAAAAGTGAGCATGTGCTCCTGGAAAGCTTTTATGTTTGTTCTCCTTTATTCTGGAAGTCTGGAAAACTCCCCATACCCCAATGGGTCCCCACCTCATTCACGTCCCACCCACGACTCTATACTTCACTTTCTTCTACTCATTCAATACTTAGCTTTCCAGGGGACCTTCTCTGATCTCACAAAGCATCTTATGCTCAGTTACTTTGGGATTTATCACATTATCTACTTGAAGAGTATGTTTTATTCTTCACCAGAGATCTAGTATCTAATCCTATAGATAACAGCTACACAAGGTAATTCATTTGTTGAATACACTAGAATATGCTCTAAAATGACATCTCTCAATTTGTGAGAAACGTGCCACAATTCTGGTTGGAGCACCAATGTAGCACTACAGAACACTAACTCACTTAGTGAGAAACTCATTCCAATTCTTCTCCAATCTTCTGATTATACTGAGGAGAAAGTGTGTGTTTAATATGAATATGATATTAAGACTTATTTAAAACCTGCTAATCTTCCTTTATGATTGCAGAAAATTTTTAACCAACAACCTATTTAGCTAGAATTTAATAATACTGTTTTGCCTTTATTAGATTTGTTTTTAATTAGTTTCTATTTATGGAAAATGATAAAGGTTTTCCACTGAAGTAAAGATCTAAAGCAGCAGTTCTCAATCTGTGAGTTGTGACCCCTTTGTAACAATGAAAATACATCATGGCATTAAGAAGGTTGAGAACCACTGATCTAAAGTGTTCCAAAAATAAATTTAGTAAAGAGGGAAAATGTACATAAATTAATTAAATAATAGAACAGAATGTACAAAGTTATGATTTAATAAATAATAATAATATAAATAAATAAATAGAACAGATATGCCGGTAGGCACAGGAAAATAAGTTTGGGAAACCCTACTCTTTATATACACATATTTATCTTTCCTACCAAATGCCTACAACATCTGGAATACTATATTTGCATCATTCCCAAACATTTTCTGTTTTTAGTCTTACCTACCTAAACCTGTACTCCTTGAAGAAAGCATAGGAGACTTGAAGTCTATCTGTAAGTGCCTGAGGATCTAAAATACATCAAGTATGATGGTTGTGAAAAAGATAAAAATTTTTTCTAGTAGATACCACAGATTTGTTCTGATTTGTTCAAGTCTTTCTATAGTCCTTTTTCCATACTCTGACCCAAAACTGTACTTCTAGTTCTTCCCTGATCACTGCCCATCACTGATCCATAGTCAATACTTTGCTTTCAAGTTTTTCCCACCTTTAATTTCCTCCTATGTCAGTCCCATGTGCAAATCTCATGGAGCTTCCAATACCATGAAGCTTTCACTGATCTACTTATCCCCAAATTATTCACCACTTCCAAAGTATTCATTTGTACCTCCACAATCACATTAATCATCCTCCATTACATATAAATTATGAAAATATCTCCCAAGTTCTAGATGGATAGGGAGCTACCCTGATTTCTTAGTCTTGTTAGAAGAGTTGCCTGATTTTTCCTGCCCCTGTATCTCTGAACCCTATTACATTTTCCAAAAAGCTTACAAATTCATCTTCCAGAAATGTCCTTGTCTCTGTAACTTTACTCCACCATTCAAAAATCTTTAGTGACTACACAAATAACATTCTTCAAGGCATCCACAATCTAGTCCAAAATTTGTTTTTCATTCATTCAATAATATTTAGCACATGCCCCCTCTGTACTAGACACTAGGCTAATCACTCTCTTCCCTTTAAGCCATTTCTACTTAATGCACCAACCTGTCCTGGGCACTTATTCTGTCCCAAATACCTTGCTAGGTACTCTGCATGCATTACCTCATTTAATCTTCACAGCAACCCTTTAAGGTAGGAACCACAGAAAATAACACTGAGAATCAGAGTGGTTAGAGTGGTTAACTAACTGCTAATAAATGATGGAGCCAAGATTTTATCTTTCTTACTTCAAAGCCTATGCACCTGATAATCTGTACTGTCCCACTAGCAATTTTCTATTTGTATTCCTTAATTTCCTGACTCTATGCCTCTTCTCTCACTGAACTTGATTATTAAAGCCCTTCTCAGTTCTCTCTCTTATAGATGTATCCCTGCTGGTTTATATCCTCATTATTCACATATAAGTCCCTAGAAAGCAGAATGTTTATCTGATCCATCTGGGTCACCAGTACCTGACCTAGTGTCTACAATATCACAGATGTTAAATAAATGTTTGGATAATTCAGCTTTGCTTCCCATAGAGGGCCAGGAATTTAATAAATGTTCTATAAATTATTCTAGAGCATAGAAAAGGAAGGGAAATCCCTAATTTCTTTTATAAAGTAAATATAACTCTAATACGTGAAGAAGCATAAAGAATGAAAAACTATAGATCACTATCTTTCCTGAATGAAGATGCAATATAGTACACAAATTATTAGCAAATGGAGTTCACCACTGTATTAAGAAAATAACACATTAAAATCCATGGGATTTACTTCAGGAATGCAGGGTTAGTTCGATAACTGGAAATCCATCTGTTATGCCCCACATTGATAAATCTAAGGGAAAAAATGATCATGTCCATAGATCAGAGAAAGCTTTTGACAAAATCAACACCCACATGATAAAACTCCTAGGAAAATATTTTAAATGCATATGTCTTATTCCTAAAGCCAATACTGGGGGAGGAGGCAAGATGGCTGACTAGAACTAGCTTCCCACAGAGGAGACTCCCAGAAGGAGAGATAAAAGACAGAAGTTCCTCAAGAAAGCTGATGGTTTGGAGCTGAGCTAGGAGAGAACACTGAGGAATGCACATCACCCCTACAGAGGGGAGCTGCAACTCCAAGGAAACAAACTATAGGTACTAAAGGCAGTACCTTATTTAATGGGGAAACACCACATCTATTTCCCTTAAGGTCAGAAATAAGGCCCACTATCTCAAAGATGACCATTATCTCTACTACTATTCAACACTGTACTTGAGGTATCACCAAATTTAATTAGATAAAATAAATCTTATACAGGCACAGAAATGGATTTTAAAAAGGAATAAAATTATCTCTATCTACAAATAACATGCACCAGGAAAATGAGAATCAATAGAAGAAATCAGTGATTTACTGGGATCTAAAATTAACATGCAAAACCAAAAGGCTAAGTGAAACAACCCAACCACAAAAGCCAACCTATTGTATGACTATTTATATGAAGGGTCAAAAATAAGCAAATCCTTAGAGAGATAAAATAGATTAGCGCTTGCTTAGGGCTGGAGTTGTGTGTAAAGGAGGGTGGTTAGGGGGAATGGTGAGGGACTGCTAATGGGGCACATTGTCTCTTAGGGGTAAAGATATTTCAAAATAGTGGTGATGGTTGCATAACTGTGCATAGGTAAAAACTATTGACTTATGCACATAAAATGTGTTAATTCAATTAAGCTTTATTTTAAAAAGCACAAGTGATGGAAATGTTGGTTGTGGTGATGGGTACTAGTGTGTATAAACTTACCAAACCTCCTTAAAACGTCTGTAAATTAATCCTCACGAAAGCTGATTTTTTTTTAAACATCACTAGGCTTCCTATACACAAATAAACATTTAGAGGGCACTAGGGAAGAAGAAACCCCACTTACAATAGCAAAGACAGTTATTTTAACACGATATATGCAAAAACCTATAAAAGGGAAAGGTTTTATCTGTTTTTGTTGGGGGCGGGGGAGAGTCTCAGGCTGTTGCCCTTGGCAGAGTGCCATGGTGTCACAGCTCACAGCAATCTCCAACTCGTGGGCTCAAGCCATTCTCCTGCCTCGGCCTCCGAGGAACTGGGACCACAGGCGCCCGCCACAACGCCTGGGTTTTTTTAAGTAAGGGATGGAGGGTGTGACTCTCGTCAGACTAGTGCCTGGTTTTGTTTTTGGGTTCTTTTTTTGCAGTTTTTGACCAGGGCTGTGTTTGAATCCGCCACCTCCAGCACACGGTGCGGGTGCCGTACTCCTTTGAGCCACAGGCACCGCCCAGGTGCTCAGGGGGTTTTTTGTAAGAGATGGAGGGTGTGGCTCTCGTCAGGCTGGTCTACGACTCCTGAGCCGGGAATCCACCCATCCCGCCACCACGGGTATTTTTTCAGGGGCGGAGGGAAGTTTTTAATTTAAGACATTCCTAAAAGATAAGGAACAAACAGAAACAGACACCTGTTTTTTTGGATAGAATACGCAACCTAGTCCCAAAGTCAACGCTCCACATAAATTAGTTCGAAAATTCAATAATCTCCATGGGTGGCCGAGCCCTCCTCAGGGGGCCTGGGTGGTTCCCCTCCGCCGTCTGGGTATCGCTGGCCACCTTCCTCTCCCCTCAGGTACCCCTGAGGCTGGTTACAGCTTCTCCTTCCCCACCCAGGGGGGGCGGCGGCTGCCGGGCAGGAGGCCACCCCGCCCGGGGCCGCCGCAGTCCCCACTGCCCGCCACTACGGGGAGATGGCGGCCGGCAGGTCGCGACTGGAACCCGCCCCGCCCCGCAGCGCCCGCCACGCCACCTGCACGTGCCGACTGCGGCCGGGGGCAGCTCCGCGCGCTCGACGCCCGCCGCCCAGAGGAGGAAGTCGCAGTCGCGACACCAGGGGCTGCGACCGCGGGCCGGGTTCCAGGGCTCCGCTCGCTGGCGGCCTGGACCCCCGTTGCCGCCGCTTCCCGCGCCTCCTCCCGGTTGCTGAGGGCCCCAAGCCGCGAGCACCGACGGCCCTGAGCCTGGCGGCCGCCTAGCTGTAAAACGCTGCCACACTGGTGCGAGCCAAAGCGGGTCACGTAGACGAAGCGCGCCTGGCCTGCCGCCCTCATCGCGGCCTGTCACGCAAGGGCTGCGGTATACCAGGGCCCTCGGCTCCCGGGCGCGCAACCCCAAGACGGGGCGACCACTGCGCAGGCTGGGCGGGGCGCGCTGAGGGCCAGACCACTGTGCGGGCGGGGTGGGGGGGAGCTGGGGGCCAGACCACTGAGCGGGCAGGGGTGGGGGGCGCTGAGGGCCAGACCACTGAGCGGTGGGGAGGGGAGTACTACACTCCAGCGGGCTGGGAAGAAGGAAGTAGGGGTGTGAGCAAGGCCAGGGAGTGGTCACTCTGAGGCTAGGGTAGAGGGAAGGGGGAGGCTGGCCCCTGGCCGAGGGAGCTGGAGGGCAGCGGCCAAGAGGAAGGTGGCAGACGGCTCATGCGGGAGTTTGGTGACCACATCACTCGGGGCATGTGGAGCCGACATGAGGGGCAGACAGACCCCTCTGAGGGTATGAGCTTAACCAAGAAGAGGGTCAGGGGAAGGGACCAGTCGCTGGGGGATGCTCCCGTTGGGTGTGGGAGGATTTCCCAGTGAGGAGCCTACTGTGGATCTGTCCCAGATGGAACGTCGGCCTGATGAGGTTGGGAGAGAGCCTGGGGACCGAAGACAGAGCTCTTGGCCACCAGAGAGTTCATGCAGCAGCTTGGCCAGGCAGGTGTGGGTGGTGGAGCCACTATCCCCAAGAAACATCTTGCAGAGGGAAGGTGCGTCTGAAGTCAGCGTCATCCTCAGGGAGACCTGGATGGCCCGCTGCCAGTTTCCCTCTCTGAACCTTCAGTTTCCTCAAATGTAAACTCAAGACACTTGAGAAGATAAATCAAAATGAGGCATATTAAGCATCTGGCGCATAACAAGAGGTAATTTTCTTAGACTTAATTTTCACTTAATGTTTATTCAGTGCATACCCTATGGGGCACACTTTGTAATTTCTTCACCTTTAAACTT
This sequence comes from Galagoides demidoff, assembly GCA_963574575.1. NCBI lineage: Eukaryota > Metazoa > Chordata > Mammalia > Primates > Galagidae > Galagoides > Galagoides demidoff. Next base: position 40,803 of record CAUYQV010004004.1, read on the forward strand.
ATTTATATAAATAAGTTTCCCGTTGACCTTTTTTTAAAAATTCATATCACATTTTATGTCAGAGGAACTGGAGTCCTAAAATGTGGAATGACTTAACCAAAGTAATAGGCAAACGACAGGAGCGTACTTTCTTAAAATAAACCTTAATTATTGAACTATAATTACATGCAGAAAAGTGCACACAGTGAATATACTCACGTAATATCCACCCAGTTCAGAGATGATGCACTGGCACTGCAGAAACACCTCCTGTCCTCACCCTTTCCACTTTCCTGATTTTAAACATCACCCCACATCATTGTTTGACTTTTTTCTATTGTGTCAATGAGATACTGTTATTGTGTGAGTTTGCACATCATTTGAATATGTCAACATTTATTTCTCCATTCCACTATTGGTGGACATTCGGTTGCTTCCAGTTTGGAGCCGTTATTAATAGTGTTCCTAGGAACATTCTGACACATATCTTTTGTGGTACATGTTATGAGCTTTACACCTCAGTGTGGAATTCATTAGGGTTCAGCTTTAGACTCACAGCTTTTGCCCTAGGGTGCTGCTAGCACCCATTCTGATTGTCTCCTTTGGCTGAGATAAAGAGCACAGCTTTCCTGACTTGAGGTTGGGGCTCCACCTCTCCTCTGTTTCAAGCTGCCCTCAAGGATTTTTCTCCCTTTAGGGACTCTTGGTGCTTCCCGTGGGTTGAGGCTTGAATGGTTTTCTGTTAAAGAAGCCTAGATGGTGGGAAAGCTGGCTGGCTTATGCAATCTCACTTTCTCCAGTGTAGGACCTGAGATTCCAAGGGGAATCTTGCGCACAGCATGGTAACTGACAGCCTAGAGCAGAGGCATTGTGGATATAGAAGTCTGTTTCCCTTACTGTGTAGTTAGAGGTTTTTTGTTTTAGGTGGTTTTTTTTTTTTTCCTTCACGTCTCTGTGGCCCTGGGGATCTTCTCAGCCCCAGCTTTGAGTTCTGGAATATCGCTGAGATAATCTTGGCACTGGAAATTTGTTTTTTGGCTTTCTCTGGGACAGAATGAAACCAGATTTCTCTGCCATTTTGGTAACATCATTCTCTCGCTTTTCTTCATCTTTATTTTAGGGTATCTGCAATAAACAGCATATAGTTTGTTTGTTTGTGTGTTTTTGTCATTCTACAGTATATTTTAAGCACCACGAAACATTAATATTACATTTTATGCAATCAATATTCATTAGGTTTCCATTATTTTTATTCATTCTTACATATCAATGCTTTCAAATGGATTTGTTTTCTCTCTACCTAAAGAATCACCTTTACTTTTTATTAGTATGATTCTACTAATGGTTAATTCTTTTGTTTTAATCTGATTTTTGTAATTATTTTAAAGGATTCGAGGCTATCAGCTGTTTTCTTTCAGCACTATAAAAATCCTCTGTTGTCTTGTTCTTCTGGTATTTCTTTTGAGAAGTCAGCCATTAGTCATATTATTACTCTTTTCAAAGTAACACATCTTTTTTTCTCTGCCTGTTTTTCAGATTTTATTTTTGTCTTTGCTTTTCAGCAGTTTTACTAGGAAGTCACTAGGTGGCTTTCTTTGTATCTACTCTGCGTGGACTTCTTTGTGCTTCCTAAATGTGTGACTTGATGTCATTGGTCAATTTTGGTAAATTCTAGCCCATTATTTTTTCAGCTGTTGACTCTGTTCCACTCTTTCTCTTCTGAAACTCCACTACACACGTTAAATCTTTTTACTTTGCTTTTAAATCTCTTGTGCTCTTTTCTATAGTTTCCATGTTTTTCTTAATACTTCTGATTATTTCTTACAGATCTATATACCAGTGAACTAATTCTCTCTTCAATACTTTCTAACCTTTTATTAAACCCTCTATTAAGTTATTAATTTCAGTTTTATTTCTCTATAATTTCCATTTCCATTCTGCTGAGTTTTCTTCAGAATTTCTTCAGGATATTTCCCACAATATATTAATCAGAGTTATTTTTAATACCCTTATGATAACTGAAATCATTTTTTTTCCTCTTGCTTTTTGGTCTTTGGATTTTGAATTCTGGTATGCTAGGGAATTTATTTTAATCAAATACTAGATAGTGTATAATAAAAATTGCAGAGTTTATTTGAGGCTGTGGATGATATTATCTTTTTCCAGAAAGAATTGACTTTTGTATCTGGTAGGCTTTTAAGGTAGAGAAAGTTCATCTTAATACTATTTAGGATTGAGCTGATGGATGGCTGGGTTCAGTCTTTCTTAAGGCTAGTGTGTATCTTGTTTGATCTTAACTCCCTAGATGATAGTTGTTCAGATGTCCCAATTTAAAGTCTAGGGTGTTTACCAAGGCCCTCTTTGAATGGCCCTGAACTTATTTTTGTCCCTTATACCCTATGAGTCTTACCACTTCTCTGCTCAACTTCTTAGCTTCTGGGCTGCCACTCACAAACCAGCCAATGCCTGGTGGGGGAAGTTATACTGAATATTGCTTGTCTTGCCTGGGCTGGGTTTTGAACCCGACACCTCCAATATATGAGGCCAGTGCCCTACTCCTTTGAGCCACAGGCACTACCCTCCAATCCTTTTGAATAGCTTTTTTGTAATCCAGTGATTTATTTTATTTTTGTAGGAAAGACATCAAATTTGATACAAACTCATTCCCTCTCCCTAGGAGAACTGAACCAAACAAACTGAAGCTGCTGTGCCTTAGGAACCTATTTGGGCCACCCCTCTGGAATAACAACAGAGCTATGGCCTGTCCTTATCACCTGAGGCCCTTCCTGTGCTCTACAAGAAGTAGGCAGGGGAAGCTGCTAACAAGATGCCCTGTGGGATAATGTGAGAGCTCCTGGTCCAGACTTTAGCCTAAAGGCCCCTCCTGAGAGTAGCCACCCAGGATCCCTTTCAACATGGTGGGAACGTTGTCTGCAACATGGTCTGAGATAATCGCCCTTATTTAATGGTTTACTTGTTTATTGAGTGTCACCCTACCCTACTCTCACCCCCCTGCTGCTGCAGGAAAGCAAGGACTTTAAACTCTTTGCTCCAGCAGCAGCATTACCCAGGCACCTAACACTGTGCCTGGCACACACAGACATTCCACATTGACTTACTGTATCAATGAATAGATAACTAAATTAATGGTCAAACTGCAGAAGAGTACCTACAGAAGGATTAAGGGGAAAAAAATCCCAGGAGGACCATCCCTTCCACATAAAACCTTTACAAAGAGCACCGTTGCTCCTTTCCTGACACTTTTCTTCCCAACTCCACTCCCTTCCCCACACACCACCTCCAGACCCACCACCAACCCCTTCCCATAAAACTTCAGCCCCAGGAAGGGCTCATCACTTTATCCCTTCTTGGGGACCTAAGCAATGTCTTTGGGTGTCTGACAGCAGTGTACTCTGTTTTAGCTGCTGGAGAAGGAGGTGGTCAGCCTCAAGTCCCAAGAGTGAGGGTGAATGTGAGTATCCCAACTTAGGGCTCTCCCTCAGCACAGCTGTTTCTCCAACTTAAGTGCCTTGGGAAAGATAAACAGGAATTTTCCTTGGCTATGTACATGCCAAGCTCCTATAGAGAAAAAGCTCTTTGTTGCCCTAGGAGCATGGTTTGAGGCAGACCTTTCAGAACAAACCTCTCCCATCCCCCACCCCATCATTTTGGTGCTATTTCAATAGAAACCACACCTGATGTTACCGTGCCTCCAAGATACTGCACCAGCTTCCTCAGATAGCTCCCACCAGCCTCCTATGGCTCAGGTGTTCTGATGAAAGGAAGCAAGGGCTTGCTGGTTTGTCCCACTACTTACATGGTGTCTGCAATATTTCCTTCTCCCTACATGGCCAGGGGTCAACACTCAGTACCAGGATGTACTGCCTCCACCGGTCCACAAAAAAATATCCCCTCCCTAAGTGGGTCACGCTTATGGCACTAAATAGACTTCTTACTCAATATGTTTATTACAAATTATAATCATCTGTGTACAGCTCTGCTACCCCCCCCAAACCAGACTTGGGGCGGTGGGCAGGGTCTAGGTGTTTTTTGAGTCCCACTTGTGTCTGCTTGTTTGTGCCTGGCACGCACAGACACCTGCTGTCTTTCTCAGCAGACAATGAGCCTGATGAGGCAGGAGCATTGTTTCTGCCCATTGTTATATCCCCAGTGCTCAGGAGAGCACCTGAAGCTTACTAAGGCCAGAGTTCCCATCGCCCAGTGTTCTTTATACTACCAGTTAACTTCTGAGCACTTTCTCTGAATCAGATCCATTCTGGGTATTACACGGAGTATGTCATTCAGTTCTCAAGACCACCCTATGGGTGGGACCCTACTGTCACTCTATGAGATAGGGGCTGTTAGGCCCATCTTACAGATGAGGAAGAGGAAGCAGAGAAGAGATGAAGTATTCAGCCAGAGTCTCAGGGGGGATGTTCTGGAGCAAAGATGCTCCAGCACCTTCCGCCCCTGCTCCAGACCGCCCGTCACAACATCCATCACGCGTAGCTGTTTCTCTCCACCTCTCATGAGCTTCTCCGACATAACCACTGAGCAGAAGCCTGGAGAAATGAATGACTGGCAGGAAGGAGCCTTTGCGGTTGCTCAGCGGACGTCGGCCACCAGGTGGCAATCACAGCTCCTAAAAACGTCTCTGCCCTTATTTTCTCCCTTTAAGAAAGATGCAGCTCGATTTTTATATTTACCAAGAAGTGAGCAGCCTGAATTGAAAACACGACTCCTTAATTGAGCTTTCTGAAAATGGCACGTGGGATGGGTGGTGCGGGCCGCCTGTGCCGGGGCGAGGAGCGAGGCAGGACAGGGCGTGCCCAGGGTCCGCCGCCCGTGAAGACCAGGATCTGATCAGTGGTGTGTAAAAGGGGATTTCAGGCCACAAAGGATACGACGGGCCCCTCCCTTTGCCACCCCGCACTAAACAGCTGCAGGAGCGGAGAGGAAAACCAGAGGGTACATATTCCTAGTCGTGAATTCCATTTGGCCAGCAGCAGAAACAGGGACGTATGGTCCCCTGAGGAGACATCCGTAGATGACTGTCAGGAAAGGGCCTTCCCACCTCATCCTCGCTTGAAGTGCTGTTCCTTCAGCCTCCACTGGTTCTGCCACACGCTTCTAGCAGCTTCCAGTATGTTCCTGAGTGGAAAGGGGATTGATTCCAAGTTGGGGGGTTGGACCTTTGCTTCTAAGCTTCTTCAACTTTCGGAAAGCTGACCCCAGGACTCACCTGAACAAGAAAGGCAAGACAATTTAATTCTACTGGAGGTGAGGGAGAGAACAAGCAAGAGAGCAGATAATTCCTGGGCGGCACCCATAGCTCAGGGTGTAGGGCGCTGGCCACTTACACCCAGGCTGGCGGGTTGGAACCCAGCCCTGACCTGCTAAACAACAATGACAACTGCAACCAAAAAAACAGCCAGTGTTGTGGCAGGCGCCTGTACCCCCAGCTACTTGGGAGGCTGTTTACAGGTGTCTGATGGCTGGATTCTATTCTCATGCCAGTCAGTGGATCTCAGCATAATGTCATCTGTCTCCATTTACAGCCCTTTGTGAATGAAAGGACCACAGGCCCCAGGGGACCAAGCCTGACACAGAGTTTGCCAAGCTGAGTGGATGGGAGGGGCCTACCCCTGTGGGGAGGGGTAGAGGAAGGAGACAATTCTCTAGACCTGACAGCAGGAAAACCATTCCCTTCCTCCCTTGCTGCTCCTCACCTCTAACCCAGCCACTACCAATGTTATGCCTGAAATTTCCCAAGTGGCCCCAAAGAGACAGTCCGAGACATACTCCGATGTAAAAAGCAAAAGGTGAGTTTTATTCAGGCCCCATGAAGCCCGGACTCTCCTGGAGAACACACCAAGGAAGAGTCTTGAACCCGGGGTGGAGGAAGTTTTTAAAGGGTACAGAAAGCAAGAAGGGAAGGAGGGTACTAGTACACTTTTCATTGGTGGTTAGTGATTTCACTAGTAAAGTTATGTTCTTGATTGGTGGTTGATGATTTCACTAGTAAAGGAGGATTTGGACTGGTACAGGTGAGGGGTAGGGGATTTCTCAACCGGGGCTAGAGGTAGTATAGCCTAATTAGGTAGTTGAAGGAGAATTGAATTCCAGTAGAAACCTATTACCTATTATGGGAGCTGTTCAAGGGAACTGCTACTTATTACCTATTACGGCAGTTTGTCTGCCTAAGGTGTCTCAATCAGCGGCTTAATGGCTGTGCACGCAGGTGTGGGGGGAGGCAGCAGGGAGTGGCCCTGAGGTTTAACAGAGCTTATGCAATAAATGACAAAATGGCGCTGGTCTGGCCCTTTCACCAACACACACTCACCCCTGACTCCTGGTTTTTGCACCCAGTCTCTAAATTAATTAAATTGCTTGCGTCACCACTTCTATCTCATTTTCCTTCCAGATCCCCCGTCCAAATCTAAGGAGTGCTTCATCAGAGTTAGCAGTGCATCTAAGTATCACTCTCACTGAAGCTGAAGGATCTTG
>CAUYQV010004005.1:0-19854 GCA_963574575.1 Galagoides demidoff
AGTCCAGATAATTAATAATTATTCTTACTGCACTTTATGCAAATAATCAGTATGCTGAAAGTACAGTTTATTTTAACAACTAAATTAGTTCTGCTATAATTTTAGTAAAAAGAGAAATTGGAGAAAAAAAATTAATTCACAGAAAAAAAGGCTGTCATTCACCTATATTAAATCCCTACTTGGTCTGTACTGAATCTATTAAATAGGACTTAGAAACTGGACTCAACAAAAGTCACCTATTACAATTTTGTAATATGTATAAACAAAGCCATAAAAGCAAGAAATAATAAACTCTTCCAAGAAACAAACTTTAATTAAATGTAAGCCTTGCCATCAGTATTGTTCAAAAAAAAACCCCAAAACTTCATCAATCCTCTGCTAACAGGAACTCCTAAAAACTAAGAGAGACTGAATTAAATAGCCACTTGAGTAATTAACCGCGTTCTACTGTAGCAGCTACACAACCTCCCACCCGGAGACTGGACTTAACCAATAAAGTTGAAGAGAAGAGGACCACAACTCTAACCACCAAGCCCCTCAACCATCATCTTCAATTAAAGATTTAATTTGCCAAGAAGAGTAGGAAATGTTGTAACCCAGCCCTCTTTCCCCTGCCCACTCCTGTTCCCCAGCCCTCACCTGGTCCCCCTACCCTCTCCCGCCCATTGCCCTCCACCTCCCTTCTCCCCCCAGAGTCGACTCCAGGAACAAGGCAAGTCCCTCCCCCCCCCACGGGGACCCAGAACACGTACCCACCCCCCCTTCGACCTCCACCCCGTGCCACGAACAAGCTTCAGGTACAAGGAAAAAAGTCCCAAGTTTCACAAAACCCCCAAGTTCTCAGTAGATGAACAATGGTGGAAAACTCACTGAGACTTGATTAATTACTGTTGTATAACCATAACCATTGTGATATAAAATGTATACATTGTCAACTGAAACTGTATTAATTATCATTCCATTGCTGTATCTATGACTACCTGAGTTGTAACCCCCCTTAACCAGCCACCTTTCGCTTCTGTAATATGCTTACACAAAGCCAATAAAAGGCAACTCACCCTCACACTTGGGCTGCTGACTGTCTCTTGGAGCAGCAGCCCCTACAGCAGGTAAAATAAATTACCAATAATTAACCTAAGTGGGGGTCCGAGTCTATTTTTCCAGGTTCCCTAAGTTACTTCATTACTTTATTTTATTATTTTATTATTCTTCTCCTTCTGCCCTTCCACCCTGAGTTTTAATTCTCTGAAAGCTGCTTTTGTAGTAATTCTCAAACTCACTTCTACCTTGCCATCAACCCAGTTCACATACTGCCTGCTTGAAACTCTCTCTTCAAAGAACCCTTTAGCTCCTGTTTGATTGACAAATCCCAGAATTAACTTGGGAACAAGTCTGGATAGTTCACCTCTCGGTTAAACTTTTCCTTGACCTGACAACTCCGTGAGTTCTCTGTAAGTTAAATTCTCAGATTGGTCTGCAGTAAGACCCCGACCTGTCATTCTGTAGCAGGGTAGTTACCCTCCTCCCACAGATCAGCAAGTATAAAATTGAGGGTGGGGAATGTGTGACTGAGGGAATGGCCTAAAAAGGGAGGGCAGCAAAAAAATATTTTTTGTCTCTTTAAAACTTCTCTCACTCTTTTTGGGAACTGAGACCTGTATTCCTGCCTTGGGCAAGGAGGGTTAGTTTTCGGGAGGGACAGGAGAATATTTTGTGTTCTTTACACTGTAGGAGATGAGCCAGAGGCTGGGTGCCTGTCCTGGGTCGAATGAGCATCCCAGGCTTTGTCTTCACCAGAGATGGGATAATTAAAATCATTAGCCTAGAAATGAGGATCTCCCTTTAGAAGCTCTGTATTTGCTCTGGGGAGGAATTTGGACTTTGAGATGACAGTCTGCCATTTTCCTCCTTTGCCAACAAGGAAATAAACTTCTTTTTCCTTCTCCTCAAATCACTTTTTGTCTTTCTACTTAGGTGGCCTCAACAACAGATGCCAAGCATTTGTTAACAAGTCCAGCCCTAAAATATGAACCCCTTAATTGTGTCTCATGCTCCCCAAATTCTCAGCCATTGTTCCTTCCCACATACCATTCAGCCCACCAGTAACACCCTTCCTGTTCCCATCCCTGCCTATGGAAATCCAATTATACTTCTAGGATCATTTTAAATTTTACTTTTTTCCGGAGGTTTTTCCTTATCCCCACCCCCTCTCATCCCAACTGAATATAATCATAGCCTCTTTCAACTCAAGACCTTTTTTTGTAGTTTTAAAATATTTGCCCCCACCTTACTCTATGTGACTCATATTTAAATTATTTACATGCATATATGTCATTCTCTTTAGATTTTAAATCCCTTCGTGATTTGCAGCAGGTTTGCTATCTGCAGCATGGGCTATAAAGAATTACAAAGGACCCCCATTTTTCACCTCTTACATTTCCATGTTGTGCTTGTATGTGGGCGCTGGTGTTGTTTTGCCATGAGATGGATTAATATATATATATATATATATATTTTTTTTTTTTTGCAGTTTTTGGCCTAGGCTGGGTTTAAACCCACCACCTCCAGCATATGGGGCTGGCACCCTATTCCCTTGAGCCACAGGTGCCGCCCAGTGGATTAATATTTTTTTCTATTTGGATTATTTAAAAATTCTCACTTTAACAGGATTAAAATCTTAACTTTTAATTCCATTATTCAAACCTCTATTGTTACATATTTGGGGGTCAATTATCCCCAACTGCTCATTATAGATAGTAATATACTGTCTGTGGTGGAGTGCTGAGCCTCACACCTGTAATCCTAACACTTTGGGAGGCTGAGGTGGGAGGATCACTTCAGGCCAGGGAATTAAGACCACACTCAGCAAAAGCAAGACCCCCCCATCTCTGCTAGAAATAGAAAATTATCTGGCTATTGTGGTGGGCACCTCTAGTTCCAGCTACTCGAAAGGCTGAAGCAGGGAGATGGCTTGAGCCCAGGAGTCTGAGGTTGCTGTGAGCTATGACACCACAGCCCTGTAGCCTGGGCAACAGAATGAGACCTTATCTCAAACATACACATACACAACACCCCTGAATTTATATATACGTGTGTGTGTATTTGTGTGTGTGTATATTTGTGTATGTGTATATGTGTGCATATATATATGTGTGTGTACATATTTGTATGTGTATATATATATGTGTGTGTATATATATATATTTAATTTCTGTAAACATTCTGTGTGATTGCCAATGACCTTTGGCAACTAAACTGGTCTACTCAGAAATTACCTCTCTAATTTTTTTGTCTTTTTAATTCACAACTAATGGACTAAATTGTTTGCCTTCTTTTTTTGTTAGTCACATTTCTTATGACCTTCCAAGTCAGAATCAGCAGTCTCATCAACCCTCTCCGAGGAGGGATCAGAATTTCTGATACACAAACAGCCTCTCCGGTGACCATTTCACTGATACAGGCATTTGATCTCAGTAAGTGTTTCTCCTATTTTAACTTCTGGAATCAATATGAAATTCAGCAACCACTAGCTTTCATAAAGAGAAACCAATCATTCCTTTGAAATGACACCAGCTAGGAATTCTTAGGAAACAGTGTCTAAAGACAGCTGTTGATTTGGATGAGTGGAAAAGTTCTGGAATGCGGAACCTGCCCTGGTTTAGCTAATCTCTGAGATTTTGGCAGGAAGGATGAATAAGAGATGTCAAGGTGCTCTTGGCTGAATCTGACATTTTAAAACATTCTCGCCAAAGGAAAGGGGTCTCACAATTCACAATCCCTCCGACAGGGCACAAGGGATTTACAATAGCTTTGGCGCATAAGAACTACTGTAATATTTCAGTTCTTTGAATTAAAGTCCAGCTCCTCTTTGTAGCCCTTTATGTCTTTGTTGTTTATAAATTCCTGTAAATCTTTTAGCAACCCTTTAAGCTTCCATGATCCTTGGGTAATAAATTCTGTATGTACATCACCTGCTACTTGAATTCAGCCATAGTTCTTGTTATGAATACTTGCCTCACAAAAGCTTAAAAGGAACCCCACCATTTTAGGGTTTCAGAATTATCATATTCGAGGTATTTGTAAATCCACCAATTCTGACCTAGACTGTCTCATCCTTCTTTCCACGGATCAGCAGGTCCAGCCTTTCTCATAGTTTGACACAGAGTGTCCTTCCTACAGTGGTCTGCCCCAGCTGAGATTCTTGACAAAAGTCTGATCAATTCTCACCCCAGGCACCACAGACTCATAGACCCTTGTGAAACAAATGCTCTCTCTCCCCCTCCAGCACCTGCACACTCTACTTCCACCTGGAAAACCAGAGTTAGAGTGAACATGGCCGTAGAGACCAAAAGCTTCTCTGTTATTCCCATAAACGGACTGAGAACAAGAAATTCAACCATTGGCAAGAATTAAGCTCTGTGATGTAGCATTTGGGACTCAGAGGATACTGTATTTGCAGAACACTTGGACCACTGCAGTGTATTGTGTTGGTGATTATTTTCTCAGGTCTTTCAAGATTGGTCCAGGACTAGCTGCATTCCAAATGCACAGAAGTTTATTTACTACATACGATCAATGCCTTAGGTCATCCGGGCTTAATGTTCTCTGGAAACCCGGTTTAAGGGTGTTGTTTTGGGCAGGACCTGTCAGAGCATGAAAGTTACAGAGTAGAGCTATGCTCTGCTCCCACTGAGATAAACCATGAGGGCTAGGGATTAAGTATAGGCAAGGATTAAAAGAAAAAATAGCTAATGTCATGTCATTAAATACATACATGCAAATATATATATATATATATATATAATAGCTAATGTCATGTCATTAAATATATACATGCAAATATATACATATTTATATACAAATATATATGCATGTATATATTTAATGACATGACATCAAGAAATATTACACAAGGAATTTACTTTCATAACACTTTATTTGCAATATGAGCCCCAGAGATATCTTTGGCATGATTCTTGCATAGTTTTACCAGGGGTGATTAAAAGGATGACCTTCTAGTCATTACCACCTTATGTATGAGGGCTGAGTCCTTAGCCTGGCTCCCTCCTACTGGCTTAGTTCAAGAACCAATACCATGTCTGCAGCCATCATTCTCAAAAGAAAATAAAAAAGGGATTATAACCTGAAGGTGAGGCAAACATACTTAAAATGGACAAAAGCAGCATCACTCGGGCTGGTGAGTTTGAACCTAAACAACAATGACAACAACAAAACAAAATAGCCGGGTGTTGTGGTGGGCGCCTGTAGTCCCAGCTACTTGGGAGGCTAGGGCAAGAGAATCGCTTAAGCCCAAGAGTTTGAGGTTGCTGTGAGCTGTGACACCACAGCACTCTACTGAGGGTGACATAATGAGACTGCGTGCCAAAAAAAAAAAAAGTGCGTATGTCACTTGATTATTTGACTTATACAGAAAGTTTTGAATTGTTTTCTGCTTCTGCTGAACCTGACCTTTTTCTTTACGCGGCGGCACGCCTGGTTTACTGATTTCACACCTTGATTCTTAAATTTCCAACTCCTAGAATTCTCCTGAGATCGATGAGCAAACCATACAAAACCAGAAGGAATCAAATTCCCACCTTACTACCCTTGCTAGGGCTGTCAATTCGAGTTCAAATGGATTTTATTTTTCAGAAGTGTTTGAAAAGCAATATTGATCTTTCCAACCCACTGAAGACTTAGCTGTAAAGGAGGGAAAATTCCAGGTGACTTTTTTGTGATTCCGCCTTTATAGCTAGAAGGCCGGGGATGGGGATTTGGCCAAATCATTTCCTTCTTGTTGGGCTGTCTATGAAGGAGGGCTTTCTGCACAGGACTGTTCTTTCATTCTACTCTACTCTCAAGAGAGAAATTAGAATGAGAGTTGGACTAATTCACATAAAATCCCAAAGCCAAGTCAATCTGAGCCAAGACACCCAAACATAAAACTTCCAGTTCAATAACTGGCTCTTTTATGTCCCCCACAATTTTATTTTCCTTCAGAGGGCCAAGAAAATCAGAAAGCCGGGCTGCTTCTTCCTGACAATAATTCTCAATACATTCCATGAGGAAATAAATAAGAAATGGGCTTCCCTTATCCCTGGATATCAATGACTATTATCTTATGATTGGAACATGAACTCCAGAAGGTCAGGGCAGTGATACTGAATCTCTTAAAACAATTTCCCCTTTGGATAAATGCTAGCTCTCAGACAGAGACTTCCACATAGATGCCCTCCACTGACCGTCCACAATTCTGCATGTCTCCACCAGCCAAGAGGACCTCGTGGAGCTTTACATCCTGCCCTGAAGAATGAAAAACAATAGCTTTGTCTTCATGTCTTAAACTACTGTAAGACATGTAAATAGTGATGACATCATTGAACCTGCACCTACTTCCTTAACCTCTTAATACCTGCACCGATGTACAACTTTCAGAGCTTGGAGTGGAAAGATGTGGCCTTTGTTGCCCAACAGAGCCCTGTGCGAATCTGAGGCCTGTCATTTGATGAATGATTTTAGGAAGTAATTTAACCCCTCTCGGTCTTTGTACCCCTCCTTATAAAATGAGAATACCACTTCTTTGAGGGAATGAGTGCTTGACAGCCATACTGGTTTAATCCCATCTGTATCCTGAAAGGTCTCTTTGGAGAGACTGAATGTACCAAGAAACAATGGCCAGACCACATACGCGTGTAGAACTCTGGCACACACTTCCGCAACCAGCCTGCGAAGCCAAACCACAAACTCAGCTGCCAGGAGTCCAGAACGAGCAGGACTCAGGCATGACTTTTATTATACAGTTTCCCTATCTCCTGCTAAACACAGGTGATGGTGGCTGATTCCCTTGCTACATGGCAAGCTCTGAATACACATCTTTTCTTTGCTTCCATTTGGACGGTCTTCATTTATTTCCACACTTGCAAATTTCACTTATGCTCGTCTATCTCACTAAATTCCTAAAAAAGGATTGGGAGTAAATCCTTTTCTAAAATCCTGCCTTCTATCTAAACAAGGTCCCCTTCCGGTTCTAGCATTCTATGACTAATAAATGTTGCGGACAAATTAAAGCCCTGATTTGGTCGCTAGCTGAACAGTTGATCAGAAATACATTACTCCTGTGTGTGAGAGAATGGTCGGCACTGAACCTCTGGATGAGTTGTTGGTTTAAATTTTTATACCTTAGAAGCACTAAAAGACCAAACTAAACCTCCACTACTTCATACTAGGTGGTATTATACAGCTCAGTTAAGGGACACAGGCATAAAGTTACATGACTTCTTTGGGGAAACATTTATCCTTCTGCTAAATATCAATTCACTTTCACTTTTCTTTTTCTTTTCTTTTTTTTTTTTTTTGTTGTTGTTGTTTTGTTTTTTTGAGATAGAATCTTACTGTGTCACCTTGGGTAGAGTGCCCTGGTATCCTAGCTCACAGCAACCTTAAACTCTTGGGCTTCAGCAATCCTCTTGCCTCAGCCTCCCAAGTAGCTGGGACTACGGGCGCCCACCACAACACCAGGTAGTTTTTCTATTTTTAGTAGAGATAGGTCTTGCTTGGCTCAGGTTGGTCTTGAACTCCTGGGCTCAGGCTGGTCTTGAACTCCTAGGCTCAGGCTAGTCTTGAACTCCTAAGCTCCGGTGATCCACCCACCTCAGCCTCCCAGAGTGCTAGGTTTACAGGTGTGACCCACCACACCTGACCTTGATTCACTTTTTCAAAAACCCACTTGCCTCCCTGTGTGGACCCTGAAATTCTAAGAATTTGCAATGGAGAAAGAAATGATATCACCTCTCACATAGGGAGCAGGGTGTCGTGGCCTGGCCTGTCGTCCTCTTCTAGCCACTCCTTGTCACGTTTCTTTAATTTCAGAATATTGTAGGGGTACAGTTTCCTTTGCACAGTACAAACATCCTTTACCCTGGTTCCTAAGGAACCACCCTGCGTCTTTCCAGTTGGTACTAGGTATAAATCGTAAGCTATGAATACATCCTGCCTAGGAAATACGTGCACTTAGGAAGTGGAATCGTATTAATCAAATCTTATACGACCTATACTTAGACTATTGTAAGATCTCCATTATGCATGGAATTTTCTAAACCTTTATTGTGAAAAATATTAAAGAGGCACAAAAGTCAACAGACTACATCGATGAGCCCCACATTCTCATCCTCCCGCTATAAAATCATTAATCTAGTATGCCAACATATCTTTTAAAATGAATACAAGGTCCCTTTATAAAAAATATTATTTAGGAAAATGTGCTGTATGTGGATTTGTCCATTGGTGTAAATTTCCCACGTATAGAGAGGCAGGTCTCACCTGCCAGTCTTCCAGCCTCTCCTGATGGCGTGTACACTTTTAGCACCAGAGCTGCCATTCTCTAATGCCTTCCTAACTGCTGTCTCTCCCATGAGACTCAAAACATACCAGGAAAAAAAAAAGAAAAGAGGGTGCTGTGGCTTATGCCTATAATCCCAGCACTGTGGGAGGTTGAGATAGGTAGATTGCTTGAGCTCAGGAGTTCAAACCAGCCTCAGCAGAGTGAGAGCCCATATCTACTAAAAATAGAAAAAAATAGCAGGGCATGGTGACAGGCACCTGTCATCCCAGCTACTCCAGAGACTGAGGCAGGAGGATTGCTTCATCCCGAGACTGTGAGGTTGCTGTAACCTATGACACCATGACACTCTACCCAGGGTAAGAGAATAAGACTCTGCCTTTAAAAAAAAAAAAGAAAGAAAGAAAAAGAAAAAAGAGAGAATGAGCAAGACACAATAGTTAATATGCTTTTAAAGTGAAATTTACACTTTGCTTGTATATACATATTCTTTAATTTACTTTACTTCTAACAGCCATGTAGTTTAGACAATGCAAATATTGTTAACTTCTCATTAGGGATGACACTAGGTTCCTGAAGGGTAAGGTGGTAGATTCAAGGTTACACAGTTGGTAAGACACAGCCTTCCGGTGAAGTGGTATACAGGGGCATGCTTGCAGAACAAGGCAAAAAAAAAAAAATATGCACTGGAAAAACAATTTTCCCTTCAAATAAAATATAAATGTCCCTGAAAAGAGTCTCCTCTGGGGAAATTTGGTGAAAAGATTTATCACACTGAACGGGTTCCATCTGATTGCATACAATAGCAATCCCTTGCATTTCAATCAAGACTTTGAAATGTCCTCCCTTCCACTTTTTCTTGTCCTCCTGCGATCCCAGGGACTTGCTGCTTGGATTCACAGAATTTTTGAAACGATACTGAACCTATGTCATTCAATCTACGTGGGGATTGGTGAAGTAAATGTTTTATGATTCTAAATACCTCACTAAAGTAGATAATATTTTTCCGAATCCACCAAATAGCTACGATCTCAGAAATAAAAATAGACACCCCTTTATCAATTAAAATTGACCCTAAAGTTAAGAAAATGAAAGTCACCTACAAGTGGAGGGATCAGGGCCCAGAGGGCAGGGCGTATTTCTAAATCCCTAAGGCACAAGAAAAACCACACTTTTACTAAACTCCTCCACAATGGGAGCCATCAGGCCAGTTATCAGACCCCTCTTAAACTCTCTGACTTATGACTCAGACCACAAATAGCTGGGCTTACAAATCCTCTTTTCATACAAGCAACTGCAGACCCCAAGCCAGTTTCAGCCAGAGATTGTGCCCAAACCGTCTTTTTATTCTATAGTTCACCTTCTGACATAGGGAGCCAAATTCCCCTTCATTTTAATGCTAAATCCCTGCTTCAAAGTGAATGGAGTGTGTGCTCCATAGCTGTTTGCCCATTCATTCTGCACGCACCTGAGTCCCCTTATAAATGTGTCCCTTTCTCTCTAACCTACCGACTATACGTGACTCCACTGTGCCACACAGCCCCAGTGAGGCATCAAACCCAAGCTGTCCTTTACTTCTTTGAAGACACAGCGCCTTCTGTCCACTTGAGAGACCATCTCTTCCTGGATTGCCAATTGCCATTGACAATGAACCTCTCGCTTTGTCTCTATCTAGCCATCTTGGTGGTCTTCTGGATGACATAGAGATGTTCAATGCCTGTTGAGGTTTGTGGCAGGAAAGGAGGTGAGAAGCAACTTCCCAGAGGTGTGTGTTGAACACTGAGTGCAAATCCGATAAACTGAGGGGCGGGGGGGGGGGGGGGAACCTAACCCAAACTGCAGCATCTGGAAAGCTTCTGATCAATTTGACCAGAACTGATCGTTTGTGGAGTTGTATCTGTGGGATAAAGTGGCACAGCGTTGTATATAGGCTTGAATGGAAATGGAACACGGGTAACAAAGAAGAAACAACCACAGGGAAAAGAAAAGCTGTAATATATCGATACTTCAAATCAGAGTAATGTAAGGTCAATGTGGAGAAGCCAAGAAATACAAAAAGAATATTGTGCAAGAAATCAGGGGACGGCACTGGGAATAACAGCCACAGAGAATTAAGAGAGCGTAGGGTCAGAATCCAGGCAGAGGGCATGCTCATAAAACCCTCCCCTGCAAAAGCGTCAAAAATTCTGGAGGCAACCCACAGAAATACAAACATGTTGTATGGTGACCCAATAGAAAATTCCATATTCTTACATGTATAGCTTTCATTGAAACAAAAGTTTAACCAAACAATAAATAACCTTTCTGTGAATGATGAAGCCTAATATTTTCCGATCTATTCCACTCCATTAAGATAAAAATCCCAGTTACAAGCTCCTCAGTTGCTTTCACAACAGACTCACAAAATACAAATGATAGTTTGTATCGGACTATGCTGTTGGGCACATTCCATGAGGAAATAAACATATACAAGAAGTTTCCAGCCTTAATAGCCACCCCAAAAAACAACAAACAGACCAACCAAAACAAACAAACAAACAAAAAAATAGTTCTGGGAACCAGCATATCCCATTTCTTGCAAAGCCAAATCTCTTGCATTTCAGAAAGAGTTGTCTAACTAAGTAGTTATTGAATTTTTTAAATCTCAGGACTCCTTTATACTTTTAAACATTGAGAACTCCCAAGAGGTTTTTATCAATTGGGTTTACCTTTTGATATTTACCATTTTTGAAATTAAAACCAAGGAATACAAATACATGAATCATTTCACTAAAATTTCACCAATGAACTCATTATATGGTAGTATAAATACCTGTCACAAGTAACTGTGTTTTCCAATACCGCATTCAGTGAGGAGAGATCGTTTTACATTTTTACTAATCGCTTCAATGTTTGGCCTAGAAGACATCTGCATTTTCATGTCTATTTCTGCATTCAATGAATTACAAGATGATATGTAGGTTAAAAAATAATTAGCCTTACACAAAAAAATACTTTGAAATGAAAGGAATATTTTAATAGCCTTTTAAGACACTTGAGGATACATTGCTACTACACTAAACCTCAATAAGTATTAATTAATGGTTAGCGAAAATACAGACTCAGAAACCTTTATTAACAAACTTTTCACCCTCTACTTTTTATCGCACAGCACACTTTACCCTATAGGTAAGCTTCAGTGGCACAGTAAATCATGTTAATAAAAAGCAGTAAAAAAAAAGAAAAAAGAAGAAGAAGATACAAAGTAGACACCCAGAAGCTAACAGTGAAAACTTAGCTTCCACAATGTGCCAAGGATAAAACTACACAACAGACTTTTACAGGAGAAGATCAGAACTCACACACTTATCAATTCTCTCAATAAATGTCAATGGACTAAATTCAGGACTGAAGAGTTACAGGCTGGCTGATGGGATTAAAAAAAAAAAAAAAAAAAAAAACACAAGCCATCCATATGCTGTCTCCAGGAGACACACCTCGTCCTGAAGGACAAATCAAGGCTCACGGTTAATGGATAGAAAACAGTTATTTGGACCAAAAGGAAATCAGAGGAAAGGAGGGGTTACAATCTTATTTTCAGATACAAGAGGATTTAAAGCAACTAAAGTTAAGAAAGACAAAGATGGACACTTTATACTGGTCAAAGGGAAAATACAAGAAGAAGACATTTCAATTTTAAATATTTATGCACCCAACTTAAATGCTCACAGATTTATGAAACAAACTTTGATAGATAATATCCCATAACACCATAATAGTCAGGGACTTTAACACCCCTTTAGCAGAACTGGACAGATCCTCTAAATAGAAACCAAAGATACAGAGGACTTAAATGTGACCTTAGAACAAATGGGATTAATAGACATATACAGAACACACCATCCCAAAGCTAAGACTCTGCTTCCTTGTGGTCTACATAGAATTGCTTTGACCCTCCCCTTGGAGAGTCTGAAGAAGTTTTAAGTGATCTGGACATTTCTGCTAATTCTTTCTTTTTTTCTTTCTTCCTTTCTTTTCCTTCTTTCTTTCTTCTTTTTTTTTTGGGGGGGGTAAGGAAACAGAGTCTTACTTTGTTACCCTCAATAGGGTGCTGGGGTTTCATAGCTCACAGCAACCTCAAACTCTTGGGCTTAAGTGAACCTCTTGCCTCAGCCTCCCAAGCAGCTGAGACTGCAGGTGCCTGCCACAACCCCTGGCATATTTAGAGAAAGGGTCTTGCTCTTGCTTATGCTGGTCTCACAATTGTGAGCTCAAGCAACCCGCCCACCTCAGCCTCTCAGTACTAGGATTATAGGCATGAGCCACAAAGCTAATGAGCCTTCTGCTAATTCTTCCCACGGCTGAGTTCTAGCCACACATACAATCACTGTTTGGTGCCTGCACCATTCTGAGCCCAAACTCAGTCCATCCACCATGTTGCACACGAACGCTACTCTCCCCAAGCATTTTACGAGGCTTTCTAGAATTCAGGTCACATTTGAGGGACCAACAAGGAGAGAGTTATCTCTTCCTACTCAACGTCCAGTTTTCTTTAAGTCTCTGCCCGCTTCCTCCAGCTGTCCACGGGTGCACACACATGTGAACCTACACACACAACTTGCCTCATCCTCCCTTCATCCACAGAAAGTGAAAGTTCCCTCTCTGCTCTTCTGCAGAACACCACCCCTCACACTTCAGCTTCTATCCCAAGTGTGTGCAGCAAGAGAATCTCCCAACAAAATCGGGTCTCTACTTAGAACAAATTCTTATACGAGTAGTTAAAAGAATAAAAGCATACCTCTATTTTTCTAAAGTAATGTAGACATATAGTAGGTGCTTAGAAAATAGTAAGTATGTAAGTAATTGTTGTTCTAAGTAGGGTCCTCGTCACTGTGAGCTGGCCCAAAGCGTCCTGGAGCTGAGGGAGAGTTTATACACTCTGTGTAATTTATAAAGGATTAGGGCGAGCATACATTAAATCCCTTTTACTACCTAGATCTTATTTCCTCTTATGAACTTAAAATGTTTTCAGACATTCTTTCACTAATCCTCACAGCTTGTTTCTAAAGTAGACCAAAAAAATGTCCTTATCTTCAATACTCAGATGGCGCCCAGAGAGATGTCAGTGAAGTGACCCCTGAGGGTCCTAACAGGGAGCGTCCCTGCAGAACAGGAGCTGGAACCTGGAGTTTTAGTAACTCTGCTCTGGGGTTAGAAGAGTCCATGTTGCATGACAAGAGTTTTCAAACTTGGCTGCTTTTGCTCTCCAAAATGCTAATAACGGAGGCCTCCCCATTTATACACATTGGGAGGTCGTGGAGCTTGGGAGTTCCAACCACAGGCTCTAAGGCCTGCTCGGATAAAAATCACAGCTCTGCTACTCTCCAGTGTCTGACCTTGGGAAAGCTATTCAGTGTGCTGTTGCCTCAATCTCAGCATCTGAAAAATAGATGTGATAAATAATAGTATCCACCTCACAGAGTTATTATGAGAATTGAAAGAGTCTACACTCTCCTACCCCCAGTTCCCCATACACCCACTGGAGAGCTTACGAAAGTGTCTGGTACACAGAAACACCACATAAGTGTTAGCTAAAATTATTTCTTCTTTTCAAATTGTGCATTCTTTATTTAGCCATCCTAAAGGGATTTTTTTTGTTGTTTGGGGGATTTTATTGGTCTAGGTGACAACATTGCCTAATTATGGAAACTGACCTTGCAGAGTCCTAAGCATACAATTAAATCCAGCATATTACCATTATTTTGTTCCTTTTCCTTCCTTCCTTCCTCCCATCCTCCCTTTTTCCCTCCCTCCCTCCTTTCCTTCCTTCCTTCATTCCTCCCTCCTCCCTCCCATCCTCCATTTTCCCTCCCTCCTTTCCTTCCTCCTTCCTTCCTTCCTTCCTTCATTCCTCCCTCCTCCCTCCCATCCTCTATTTTCCCTCCCTCCTTTCTTCCCTCCCTCCCTCATTTCCTTCCTCCTTCCGTCCTTTCTTCCTTCCTCCCTCTCGTCCTCCATGTTTCCCTCCCTCCTTTGCTTCCTCCCTCCCTTCCTTCCTTCCTTCCTGAAACACTTACCGAGTATCTTAATATGTGCACAATACAGTAGTAAAGATAATTTAGAAGATAACTTTAACTCTTAGGAGCTCATGATCTAAGACGAATATGCACATAAATATTTAAATTTCACTTCAGTGTCAAGATAATATTATAGAAGGAACCCAGAAGAAGTAACATCTAACTCTGCCTAAAACTATGAGGAAAGTCTTCCTGGAGAAGGTGACATTATAGCTGAATCTTGAAGGATAAAGAGGAATTTGCTAAATAAATAAAAAATACTTACAATATTTGGGCAATTCTTTTGAAATACATATATTTTTTAAGCTCACATACAATGATCATAAAAGATGATAGTGTACTAGTTGTAAAGCATGTCTCAGCACATTTTCAGGACTGAAATCATACAAAAAACACAGGTCTATTAAGCTAGAAATAATTGACTAAAACAGTCAAGAATCTCCACTAGATAACCATTTAAACATAAATTTCCATTTCATTTTATCAGTTAAAATTAATGGATTGAAGCAAATATCTACATAAAGTAGAACGTAATAGTAGTATATAGGTATATTTATTTAGATGTAAAACACAGTTTAGGCATTGTTCTCAGCAAATGATTTACCATATTTCATAAATACACAAGAGTGATATACTTCAACTGAAAATAACACTGGGCTTATTAAAGTATAGTTGGATAGATATGAAGAAGAATTATGAAAATATACATCATAAAAATTTTAGAAAGTATTAGGTAACATCCAAAAATATGTACTATGAAATGTATGTATGTCTCTATGAAAGATTTGTGTCTCTGAAATATTTCAAAATTATTTTATAAAGAAAATTATTTTATATTAGAAATTGGTTACATAAATGTTGTATGAACCTGCAGAATTATAAGCAAAAGGAAAGCAACTCTTCAGAGGAGGAGGTAGAAAATTTCATATAAAAGGATATAACTCTTGAGATATTTTAGCTTTTTATTAATTCATACCCTTCCATACGAATATTTCTTGTGGTATCAGAAAGAAGGCAAATTAAATACTAGTTGAACAACTGAATAATTATACTGATGGTCTTAACCAGAAATATTAACAAATACATCAGATATCACTGACTGAGAAGAGGAACAATTAAGCGTGATTTACAATGTAAATAACTTCTCAAAATGATAATTTTCTAACATTTTGAGAGTTTTAAAAACAGACTTTTTATAAAAAGAGGTGATTATTTTTTACCCTCAGCCTCCATGGTAACACCCAAGTTCATCAATTAATTTACTTGCAAAGTAGCCCTACTAAAAATAAAATAAAACTGAACCAAAAACGCTTTAAGCGGTAAAAGGTATTTTGTTTGTTTTTAAATTCCTCCAAATAAAAAAAAAAAAGTCCTGAGCTAGCACGATTTCATAACTGGTTTAACCAGATTCTTTCCACATTTCTCCTTTACATCATTAGCATGCAAACCTCATGGCCACAACAAGGCTGCAGCAGCCCCAGCATCATACTTTCCCATACCAATGGCCAACGGCCAAAATGGGGTCTCTCTCTTACTTCTCCTTACTTAAATAGCTAAAACTCTTCCCCAGCACTCACCCAAAAAAATTCCATTCGGTCACATCAGCCAGAATTGGGTTCAGTACACTTCATAAGCCAATCACCGGCAAAGAGAATGAAATAGATATAATCAACCCTCAAAGGAGCAGTAATTCTCCAACCTGAGTGTGCATCAGAGTTATGCAGAGAGTTCATTCAAACAGATCGCTGGGCTCCACACAGAAATCAGTAGGTGTAGGGTAGGGCCCATGAGTTTGCATTTCCCAGAAACTTTCGAGTATTAGTGATGCTGCTGATCCTTCCAAGAACAACTTTACACTGCCCTAAAGCATGTGGGAGCATGAATACCTACATAAAACTGGGTATATGTTAGCAAAGGGGCAGGGGAGAATGATTCTCAAATAATCAACCAACCTAGATCTCGTAATAGGGTTGAAAAATTGATTTTTAAGAATTCGTATTACACCAAATCAGAGTCATAACTGAGTTTCTTCTGAGTATGTCAGAATTCAAAGTTTTTGATATTGTATCATCCCTCTGATCCATCTCTCTGAAGCTATTATTAGGATGAGAATATAATGAGAAAGTTTCTCTCTCTCTCTCTCTCTCTCCCTCCCTCTCTCCCTCACTCTTTTGAGGCAGAATCTCACTGTGTCAACCTTGGTAGTGTGCCCTGGTATCATCATAGCTCACAGCAACCTCAAACTCCTGGACTCAAGGGCTCAAGTGATCCTCTTGCCTCAGCCTCCCCAGCAGTTGGGACTACAGGCATCCACCACGGTACCTGGCTAGTTTGTTTTGTTGTTGTTGTTACTGTTTTCTATTTTTGGTAGAAATGGGATCTCCCTCTTGCCAGGCTAAGCTCAAATTCCTGAGCGCAAGCAATCTACCCACCCCAGTCTCCCAAAATGCTAGGATTACAGCCATGAGCCACCATGCCCTGCTGAGAAAGTTTCTATCACGGCTCAGCAACTGCATCCTTGAGATTTGCAGTCTGCTGTTGTATCCAGAGCTATTGAACGTCTACATAGCATAATATTGTTGGCTGCCTTTAAAAAGGAAGGAAAATGGAAGTGAAGGTTATTAAAAGGTTCCTAGCCTGCAAAGAACCCACTTGGTAACCAACCACTCCTCTATAAAAGTTCAAAAATAATATACTTCACCAGATGTTTCTTTAATTTTTCAGGGATTAATTTGAGTTAATTATCTATTTTAAGTGATTAACAACAACAATAAAAAAAAAACTACCATAGGCTCTGAATCAATGCTTTTAGTTGTGTTAGGAACCATTGCTCATTTTAAGGACTAGAATGATTTTGACACGTATAAAACATTCTGGAATGAGTTTGCTATTCTGCTTGGCAATGTTTGAGCAAGTAATTACTGCTTCAAATCCTGCAGGTAGCTTTCAACTTTTCATGTCTGTTGGTAAGAGGAGAGACAATAAGAAAAATGCTCAGATGAAATTCAGGAATGACTTAATGCCAAAAATTAGATTTCTGAGTCAGTAACTCGAAAACATTTTTTTTTTCTAAGTAGATGCAAAAATTACTAATGACCAATAGTGGAAAATAGACTTAACTAAAACACAAAAGATCTGACGTTTGCAAGTCACTTAACTTCCAAGAGCATTGGTTCCCTGCCGGAACCATCAGAGGTTTGGACTGGGTGGTTTGGTTTGGTTTTTTAAATGCCCCTTCCTGATTTTAACCTAAAAGTGACAATTCTGTTCTCTGTCCCACTCATCTTTGAGGATAGGGGTAAATAGCAGTTAAATACAAAATTATAGGGAAAAAAGGGTTTAATTCCCAAAATGAAGGAAAATGAGAAGCCAGATAGTTCTGCTCAGAAAGAATTGGCTGTAATACGATGGGGACAGCAGCAACTTAGAAGGCCACATTAACTTCACTGCCGAGATTTATTTAATGCCACTGTGAAGAATGACATTTTTATACCCATGGCATGATTCATTTTGGGAAAAAAAATTAAATAAGATATGTATTTCTCCTTGAGACTTTACTCTCTGCACCTTAAAAATAAAAATACCTTTCCAGAATCATCCATGAGTCATCCTGCTTCTCGAATTAAACCAAACATTCCCAGCACACAGGGGGACAAGGCAAATGACTATGTGGAAATGAAAGGAAATGTGAGTCTCTGCCTGTTCACTTGAAATTAATCACTAAAATGAGCACGTTCTTTCTCTCTTTCTAGAACAATAGTTCTCAAACTTGAGATTGCCTCAGAATCATTTGCAGGCTGGTTAAAATGCAGATGGCTGGACTCCACTGCACAGTTGCCAAGTAAGTAGATCTTTGTTAGGGCCTGAAAATTTGTATTTTTGATGTTTTTCTAGGCTGACGTTGCTGGTCTATAAAGCCTACTTTGAGAACTACTGGTCTAAATGATTGGTAAAAGTTGGTGGGTATAGAAGGACACGTACTTTTTTTTTAAGACATACGTCTGGGAGTTTGGGGGCAAAATAGAAAAGTATCTAAAAAGCAAAAATAAAAGTCACCTAAATTGCTATGAATTTACCAGAATTTTTTTTTGCAACATCACAGCCCTCAGTTTCCCCTTTTTGTTATTCCAAATCAAAGCATGGAAGATGTTTGCGGTGGAGCAGGACACACCTAATGAGTTACTTCAGTGATTAAATAAAAAAAAGAAAAGAAAAAGCTTTTGGCTCCCTTGGCCAGCTGCCACATAATAAAATGTAGGGGAAATATTTATTAACCAAGCAGAGAATGAAAGACAGTTTGTTAAATGGTCTGACCCAGTACCATCAGCTTGTATCACATTACATATCCTGTTAAGACTTGAGATGATGCTTAAAATATCTAGCAAACCCAACGTGGTGTTATCAGCCATCCTAAGTGGGAAATGTGATGAATGGACTTAGTGAAAAGAAAGAAAGAATGGCGGTCTACTGGAGAGGTATGTCTCACGAAGGACTGCTGGGATTCCTGAGCCAGGGATTCTGATCACTTTTCCATTAATAAGAAGCTCCCAGGAGCACCATTTAATCCTCCTGGACAGCCTGCAGGCAATTTTGCACTTGTTCTCATGTGTCATCCACAGAGATGATTAAAGTATAAAAAAATGGGGCAGGGAGGGAGGTCCAACTTTTTTTTAAGGTGGCAATGTGAAAGAATTTTGGTACCATGTCCAAGTGGACTTAATGATTTCCCCATTTCCATGTGTGGAGTGGAGCCCAGAGAAACCCTATGTATTCACATATTGATAATTATTTCTGGAGCTCCTACCCTGGGCCAGATGCATCATGAATAAAAGGATGGGTGTGAAAGATAAAAGCCTGTCCTTGTGGACCTGACAGTTTACAGCTCTTACCAAACACCACAACACCTGCCAAAGAGTAAATTTCCATCAATGTTTGTCTAATCGAAGGAAAAGCTAATCGCACAAGGAAATAAGTAAATACGATTGTCGCAAGCGCAGAACACGATGAGAGCACATGGACGTATTTGAGAGAAGGGGCATTTTCATTTTTGAAGGGGGCTAAATTAGCACCAAATATCCCAGAAGAGAGGAATATAATCTCAAAGTCAAAAAATGGGCTTACTGTTAAAGTTGGCCAACAACTCAATTTCCTAGAACGCATTTTCTATTAAAAAAAAAGTCCTGAGGCTCGGCGCCTGTGGCTCAATCAGCTAAGGCGCCAGCCACGTACACCTAAGGTGGCGGGTTCGAATCCCCAGCCCGGCCCCGCCAAACAACAATTATGGCTGCAACCAGAAAATGGCCGGGCGTTGTGGCAGGGGCCTGTGGTCCCAGCTACTTGGGAGGCGGAGGCAGGAGACTCGCTTGAGCCCAGGAGTTGGAGGTTGCTATGAGCTGTGATGCCATGGCACTCTACCCAAGGGGATAGCTTGAGGCTCCGTCTCAAAAAAAAAAAAAAAAA
>CAUYQV010004009.1:0-19516 GCA_963574575.1 Galagoides demidoff
GAGGGAGGCTGCAGAGCAGCACGGAGGAGGAGAGAAAAGAGGGAAGAGAGATAAGGAGAGAATGGGGAAGAGAAGAGCGAGGAGGAAGAGAGGGAAAGAGAGAGCAGAGAAGGAATGCAGAGAGAGGTAGGAAAGAGAGCGAGTGTGAATATTTTTAAATTTGTTAGTATATGTTGTGAATTTCTCTCCTTTTACACTATCATCACCACCTTATAGGGATGTAAATTTCATCTTCCTACCTTGAGCAATATAGGAAGAGAAATAGGTTTGGGGAACACATACTATAAGACCTCAAATTGGCCAGGATCAGTGGTTCACACCTGCAATCCTAGCACTCTGGTAAGCCAAGGCAGGAGGATCACTTGAGCACAAGAACAGCCTGATCAAGAATGAGACCCCAACTCTACTAAAAATAGAAAAATTAGCCAGCCATCACTGTAGGTGCCTATAGTCTTAGCTACTCAGGAGGCTAATGTAGGAGAATTGCTTGAACCCAGGAGTTTCAAGTTGCTGCGAGCTAGGTTGGGGCAATGGAGTGAGACTCTGTCTGGAAAAAAAAATAAAAAGACCTTAAGGCTCAATAGTAAGTGCTGCCTTGCTATCTAATAAAATATAAGGGCCTCTAATGAACTAGGTATGAATTCTCCTCTCCACCATGTCCCTATGGATAATGCTCCCTAGCTCAACAATCCTCCTTATCAAATCGAACAGGTATAGTTCCAGGTTACTCTTGAGTAGTAGGTTTCAGCTCCCTGCCAGCCAACCACATCCTCTCAAGGAAATCAAGGGATACCTCACTCTTTGGAACTATAAGTCTGTCTCCCAAAGCCCCTTTTTGTTCCTTCTGTTCCTCAGTGCAACCAGGGGTGGCCCTGAGTGGCATACAGTGTCCTCCTCCAAACAAGTGGTACATATTTGCAACTTATAAACTGCTGTCATGCTCATCTATTCAGTCTCAGGTGCTGCATATATTCAGCCACCCCCATAACTCCAGAGTGGTAATCTTTCCCTCACCAACAGGTAAATACAGGTGATTAAAACAGAGTAAGAGGCTGAGCATGGTATCTTATGCCTTTAACCCTAGCAATTTGGGAGACCAAGGTAGGAGGATCACTTGGGGCCAGGGAATAGAACAACACAGTAAGACCATGTCACTTAAAAAAAAAAAAAAAACAGAAATCTAGCCACACGTGCCCAGTACACGCCTATAGTCCCACTACTCGGGAAACTGAGACAGGAGAATCACCTGAGTCCATGAGTTTGAGATTGCAATGAGCTAAGATGATGCCACCACACTCTAGGCCAGGCCACAGAGTAAGATCCTACCTCCAAAAAATAGAAAGAAATGAATTCAGTTCTTAACATACTAAGTTTGATACACCCTATAAGACAATTATGAAAAACATCCACCGAAAGCTATCAGAAGGCTTAGGAAACAAGACTGGACTGGATATAACTTAGAAATCATTAATAACCAGAAGCACAGATAAGAACATCTAGTGAGTACTTTACACTCAGAAAAGAGTAGAGTCTTGGGAAATGTCATTTAGGAGCAGAAAGAGAGTCAAAAGAGAAGTTAGGGATATAGCCTAATAAGCAGGAGAAAGATGAGGAAACTACACTAGGAAACTAAGAAAGTGGATATAGTTAGACTAGCCAACAGTTTCAAATGCTACCAACAGGATAAAATAAGGAATAAGAAATAAGCATTGGATTTGAGAAGCAGTAAAGTTTCCTTAAAGCAGCGGTTCTCAACCTGTGGGTCGAGACCCACAGGAACTATATTCAAGAGCATTAGGAAGGTTGAGAATCACTGCCTTAAAGTGATGTGACAAGTGACACAGGAATACCAATGTGTGAAGAGCAAATGGGAAATAGAGGTATAGAGAAAACCAGTTCAAGAAACAGCAATAAAACTACATGTAAAAAATTAGGTCACTTACACCTCCCTACACTGACCACCTCCTTAAGCTGACCTAATTTCCATAGACCAGAACTGCACCACATATACGTATCAGTACAGTATCCTTATGTTGACCAGTTTGTTACAGTCCCTTGAGTGGTCAACTTACAAAGGTTCTACTGCAGAACTAAAGTACAAGAAGATATCAAGGAGACAGAGACAGAATGAGGCAGGGGTTACATATGAAAAAATAATGTCTGAGAATACTCCAGAACTGATCAAAGACATCAACTGTTATGTTCAAAAAACCTAATGAATCCCAAGAAAACTTATTTTAAAAAAAATAGTCACCTAAATATTTGATTAAGAAAAGATCTTAGCCTGAGCATATGACAAGACCCTGTCTCTAAAAAACAGAAAAAATAGCTGGGCATCGTGGCGTCTGCCAGCTCCTCAGGGGGCTGAGACAGGAGTAAGAGATGGATTGACAGCTGGCATCTAAAGGAGAAGTCATAAGACAGTGGAATGATTAAAAGTAAAATTTTATAACCAGCAAAAATATTTTTACAGAACAAAGATATAATTTAAAAAATCAGGTAATTTAATTTGTACTAATATAATTATTAAAATAATCTTGATTATATTATTCCTGAGTTTCATAAGTCCTTTGTAAAGTTCTAGAGTGTTTTTGTTTTGTTTTCAAGGGTGGACTAAAGACTTAACTAAGAAGTAAAATCATACAACTTAATGCTAACCTAGTTGTATACTGAACAGAAGAAAACACTATTCAGTTTTTTTCAGTTTCATCACAAAACCGTAAATTACTTTAAAAAGACAAAAGACGGCTCGGTGCCTGTGGCTCAATCAGCTAAGGCGCCAGTCACGTACACCTAAGGTGGCGGGTTCGAATCCCCAGCCCGGGCCACCAAACAACAATGATGGCTGCAACCAAAAAATAGCCGGGCGTTGTGGCGGGCGCCTGTGGTCCCAGCTGCTTGGGAGGCAGAGGCAGGAGACTCGCTTGAGCCCAGGAGTTGGAGGTTGCTGTGAGCTGTGATGCCATGACACTCTACCCAGGGGGATAGCTTGAGGCTCCGTCTCACACACACACACAAAAAAAGACAAAAGACATAGTACCTGTTCCATAACTTCAGGTGCCATCCAGCAAGGAGTGCCCACAAAGGTCTTTCTCACTTTGTTTCGGGTAATATCACCACCAGTTGCTAAAAAAGCACTAACCCCAAAGTCTGAAATAGAAAACAACAGCAAAGTATTAACAGTGCATTAACCATCATAACAAATAATAATATAATAAAGTCACCATCATATAAATAAATGAGACAAATAGCATGATTACTTTCATCTTTTTGCTAAGCTTCTTTTGACTAAATTAAAGCATAGCTTAACAGGGCCCTCATTCCATTCCTCTCCACACCTACACATCAATCATCTCATCTTTTCCTCCTTGCTCCAAACCATTCTGTATTTCACTATCTCAATCATTCATTCATTCATTTTTTAAATTATCATTTTAATGTGGCCCTTTCAGCTCAAAAAATCCTACATAATGAAATACAATCTTTTTAACTTGGTATTCAAAAAAATTACAAACAATCTGGAACTAAACAGAGTTAGTAATTCTAAATTCATATCCTAACTTTACCTCATAATAAGGTGTGATACTGCTAAACTCAGTTAACATCTCTAAGCCTCAGAATTTTCTCTACAAAGTTTTTATCCCAGAATACTGAAGCCAAAGTACTAGTCACTGATGAGAAAGACAGCCTGTCTCACCATGATTCTTCTCTGTAAAGGGTCACTGGAGCTGAGTCATGCTAATAGCCACATCCTGAAGGTCACCAGCACAAGTGGGTACTTGCCCATCCTGAGGCTTAGCTGTTCAGTAGATTCTTTGATTCTATGTACTTCCTTGTGTATTTCAAAAATTCCTATATTGTTAACTTAGCTAATGATTATTTCTGATGCAACCAAAAGAATCTTAACTAACAGAGTGAGGCTTTTATGAGTATACATCTTATCCAATTTTTACACACCCTTACCTGACTCCCCTTTTCGTTTTTTAGCTTAGACTGGATATAAGCCCCTGGATATATACTTATATTGGATATAAGTAAGTGCCTTATTGATGGGAATATTATATTTTTCAGAAAATCTGCAGGTATGCAAAATAAGTCTATATTTCAAAGCAGAATAAATTATGGACAATTCCAGTGCGAGAGGATAATTTTAGCATTGCAGACTTGAAAATTCCAGATTCATAAATCTATAAATTCAGCCATCCTAAAGTAATTGTTTGCTTATCACTGTATAAAACAGTAAATGTACACAACACAGTTCTAAAGAAAAAAAAAATTCTTTAACAGTTCATGATCCTTCTACCCTGGCAAATATAAGGAATTTTAAAATGCTGTTCCACTCGTAAAATAACAACAAAAAAGTAAACATTTATTAAAAGTGCATTTGAGAGGAAAAAAACTACATCCTATGCATTCAGCTCTGGCACTATCTAGGTAAACTTGGCACCTATTTTCAATATTTGTGCTATACTTCATCTGTAAAAAGTAGGTATTATAATAGTACCTGCCTAATAAAGTTTGTTTGTTCATTTTGTTTTTTTTTCAGTTTTTGGCCAGGACCAGGTTTGAACTGCCACCTCCAATATATGGGGCCAGCGCCCTACTCCTTTGAGCCATAGGTGCTGCCCCCTAATAAAGTTTTTTTAAGGATTAAATTAATTACACTATACTTAGAACAGTCTCTATTATATATTAAGCACTGAATAAACACCAGTATTTTTATTACTAACCAGTGGGACAAAGCTATGCCTTAAAATATTTAAATATGATAAAGATTCAATAGGGTTATATACAGTATGTATTTAAGGCTCAATAATGAATTTTCTTAAATTTCTTAAAACCTACTAGTACTTAAAATATCCAGAATTTCAAATCCAGAATTTAGCTGGGCATGGTGGCCCATGCCTATAATCTCAGAAGCTGAAGCAAGAGAACTGCTTGAGCCCAAGAGTTTGAGGCTACAATGAGCTATGATCACGCCACTGTTCTCCAGCCTGGGTGACAAAGCAAGACATCCCCCATCCCACAATCTCTTAAAAAAAAAATAAAAAGCCGCCTCGGCGCCTGTGGCTCAAGTGGCTAAGGTGCCAGCCATATACACATAAGGTGGCGGGTTCGAATCCAGCCTGGGCCCAGCAAAACAACAATGACGGCTGCAACCAAAAAATAGCCGGGTGTTGTGGCGAGCGCCTGTGGTCCCAGCTACTTGGGAGGCTGAGGCAGGAGACTCGCTTGAGCCCAGGAGTCGGAGGTTGCTGTGAGCCGTGATGTCACAGCACTCTACCCAGGGGGACAGCTGAGACTCTATCTCAAAAATAAAAATAAAAATAAAAATAAAAAGCCAGAATTTAATAATAATCCAGACTTTTTAGATCATCAGCTGCTATACCTCTAGTTACTTCCAAGTAGGTCTTATCAACCCTGCAGATTCTACTTAAAATACTTAGCTAAGCAATGTGAGAACATCCACTTTACCAAAACTTTCCTTTTAAATAATGTGCACAGCTACAATGCCAAAGAAACATAATCTAACCATAAAGTTAAGACCAGAAACCAAGTAGCAAAAATGCCATTTGCCTTTAGTTTTAAACCAACTACAGAGAAAGAGTAATTAAAATGTGCAAGAAATCATTTTAGCTCCTTTGTTAACACAATTTCAACTAAAGTTCAAGATGGACTTTTGTGCCTACTATGTGATCAAAAGTGATGATCAAGGAAGATGAGCACCTTGCCTTTGTGCAACTTTTTTCTAGAATAGGCAATTATAATTCTTTATAATAAATGCTATCTATACAATAATACAGTCTGAAAAACTTATAAGCCCCTAAAATGTAAGACTCTTAAAAGCAAATGTAGGGGGAAAGCTCCACGACACTGGATTTGGCAACAATTTCTTAGATATGATACCAAATTCCAGGCAATAAAAGAAAAAGTATATAAACTGGACCTCATAAAAATTAATAACTTTTATGCATCAACGGTCACTATCTACAGAGTGAAAGGCAACCCACAGAATGAGAGAAAATATTTCACAAATTATATATCTAATAAGGGATTAATATCCAGAATATATAAAGAACTCCTACAATTTGACAACAAAAACATTCCGATGCAATAATGGGCAAAGAACCGGAGTAGACATTTCTCCAAAGTAGATATACAAATGGCCAATTAACACATGAAAACATGTTCAACATCACTAATCATCAAAGAAATGCAAATCAAAAACACAATGAGCTGGATACTACCTCACATCCCTTAGAATGGCTACTACCAAAAAAAAAGTTTTAATTTAAAAAGAAACTAACCAGTATTAGTGAGAATATGGAGAAACTGGAACCCTTGTGCCTTACTTATGAGAATATAAATCGGTGCAGCTTCTCTGAAAAATGATACAGCAATTCCTCAAAAACTTAAACACAGAATAATCATGTGATCCAGCATTTCTCCTGGTGGGTATATACATCTAATGGAATTATTATTCAGCCTTAAAATGTAATGAAATTTTGACATATGCTACAACACAGATGAACCACAAAGACATACAAAATGAAATAAGCCAATCACTTAAGAACAAATATTAAATGATTCCACTTATCAGTTACTCAAGGGGAGTTA
Source organism: Galagoides demidoff (assembly GCA_963574575.1). Lineage (NCBI taxonomy): Eukaryota > Metazoa > Chordata > Mammalia > Primates > Galagidae > Galagoides > Galagoides demidoff. The sequence continues at coordinate 6,619 of CAUYQV010004009.1, forward strand.
AATTTGTAGACAGAAAGTAGAACGAGGCCACCCAGGCTGGGGGGAGAGGTCGAATGGGGAATAATTTTTTAATAGGTAGAGAGTTTGAGTCAAGAAAGATGAAAGAATTATGAATATGGATGGTGGTGATGGTTGCACAATAGCAATGTACTTAATGCCACCAAACCATAAACTTGAAAATAGTTAAAATAGTAAATTTTATGTTATGTATGCTTTACCACAATAAAAAAATATAAGAGTGAACTAAGGAGGCAGTGTTGGCAGGGCTTGGTGATAAACTAAATATGAGTCAAGGAGAAGAGATAGCTAGCACTGTTGTTCCCAAATTCCTGGTTCATCCAGATGGCTGGCTATGGTGCCATTCATGCTAGATAGGAAAACTAATGTCCAATCCAACCCTATATTATATTTTTATGATTTAATAATGTTTTTGTATGAAGCTGTAGTTCTACTTATTTTCATCACTATATAAGTATAGTATTACAACATGTAAATCAATCACAATTTATTCATCCATTCTACTAATCAAGGGTATTAGGTTTATTTCAAATTTGTAGTGATTATGAACACTGTGGTACATATATGAACAAATTTCTCTATGCCATACACTTAAAAGCCGAAGTCCTAAAGTATGCATATCTTTAACTTTAATAAAATGGTTGTACCAATTTATATTCTCTCCATCAGAACATGAGTTTTTTTCCCTTGCTTTATACCCACATCAACAGTTGGTACTATCAGATGTTTCTGCCAGGTCAATCAATTTAAGGTGATTTTACTTTACATTTAATAGATTACTAACAAAGCTAAACATCTTCTGTCACACAGACTAAAGTGTAATGGCATGATCATAGCTCATTGCAACTTCAAACTCCTATGTTCATACAATTCTCAGCCTTCCAAGTAGCTGAGACTACAGGCACAAGCCACTGTGCCCAGATAATCTTTCTTTTTAAAAAATTTTTGTAGGAATAGGTCTCACTATGCTGCCCAGTCTCATCTTGAACTCTCAGTCTCAAGCAATACTTCCACCTTGAGCTTCCGAAGTACTAGAATTACAGGCAAGAGGTACGGCAACTGGCCTGGATCTTTTTATATATTTATGTTCGGATGTCTTCATTTAGAAAGTACCTATGCCAGGCTTCTGCCCACTTCTTTATCTATTGTTTTTTCCTAATGAGCTCCTTATATATTCTAAATTTGGGCCCTTCACAATTATTCATGTTGAAACATGTTCTCTACTCTGTGGCTTGCATTTTTTCTTTTTTTTTTTTTTCTTTTGGCAACAGAGTTGCACTTTGTCACCCTTAGTAAAAATCTCACAGCAACCTCAAACTCTTGGGCTCAAGTGATTCTCTTGCCTCAGCCCGCCCAGTAGCTGGAACTACAAGCACCCGCCACAATGCCCAGCTATTTTTAGAGAGGAGGTCTCACTCAGGCTGGTCTTGAACCTGTTAAATCACATAATCCGTCAGCTTCTGCCTCCCAGAGTCCTAAGATTACAGGTGTGAGCCATCCCACTCAGCCTTGTGCCTTGCCTTTTTATTGTTAGTGATAAGTCATTTGTACTTCTTTTGATGAGGTTAAGTTGTTAATTTTAAACAAGTCAAATTTATAAATCTTTTATGTTAGAGCTATATGTGACTTGGGTAAAATATTTCCTTACCTCAAGGAGAAAGTATTTGCCTAAACTATCTTCTTAAAGTTGAAGGAAAAAAGAAATCAAGGTTTGGGTGATTATTGTCCTCCTGCCAAACCAAATACCTGACTGTTTTAGTGGTCTGGAACCATTTCTGCATATAACCATTCCTTACCAAAGAATGAACGATTCCACTGTGTGCAGCACCAGCATGTACCACAGTATATAATGCCTTTCCTAAATGTATACTGAAGCATAAGAAAATCAATCATGCTACTGAGGTTTTCTGAAATGCATTCTAGACAATCCCTGGGGATAGTCATTCTGGAGTCTTAGCCTGGAGGAGTGGTGTTTTATCAGGATAGCCACCTTTGGCAGGACCTACTCAAACTCTTATACTTTCAATTCTGAAACTGACAAAAGTAAATTTCTACTTCTCAGATGCCTTTTCCAATTGATGAATGTATCACTTCTATCAGGACAGAAGGCTCTGTATAATCTTTCTACAGCATACTTAAACACATTTAGTATTCTTGACTACTTTTCTTTAAAGGAAAGTATAGAATGCTATGAGAATCCATAGCAGAAGGCCCTAAAAGGGTTAAGGGATGGATGATTGGAAGGTAATGAGTAATGACTGGAAAAATCTAAGATCTGCAATGAAAGATGAGTACTAGAAGGTATCTTGAGAGTTAGCCTCATGGATGCTTGAATAGAGATGGTCCAGGGAATAAAGGTTAAAAAAACATAAAAGATAAGTAATGTAGTTCTATTGACCATTAAAATACTAATCATTACCTGCAATCTGTACTGATCCATCTTCTCCAAGCAGAATATTTCCAGCTTTCACATCTCTTAAAAAAAAAAAAAAGTTACATAATAAAAAACACTTATTCTTTGGAATAACATAATTTAAGCAACTGTTTACTATATTCACATAATAGTAGCAATATTTAAATGTTCTATTTTACAGTAAGGATATTAAGGTAAATAGTAAGATTTTTCAAACCTTTGTCAGTGGTACTAGAATCTGAACAGAATCCTACAATAAAGTATAGCCTCCTACCATAATATTGAGAAAAGCCAGGAGATTAAATATTCTGATTAGGATAACAGTAATCATAGAATGTGACTCTCACCTAATTCTACTTTTTGAAATAAGCTGTTTTTTTCTACACCCTAATAAATGATCAATTTTTTTCTAAATGATCCAGGAAGCATGTAGTTGAAAACAGGGGCTATTCTATGCCTATAGCAAATAAATAAAAAGTACTCAGACATCTCTCTATTTTTAACTATTTATAATGACTTGATTGAGTCATCATAATGAACAAATTATACATTATAATGTATAAGTAATACATGAACAAATTCTTGTTACAAAAACCTAAATACCACAAAAAAGGCCAAAGTTCCTTTGACCACTATTCTCAAGTCCAGTACTTCCTCCAAAGTTTTCAACTGTTACTAGTTTGGTTAACAGAACATGTACCTTGACATATCTGGGCTTTTCTAAACATAAATGATATTATACTATCCATTCTAATCTATAACTTGTTTTGCTTTTTCATGGAACAACATGTTAGTAATTAGGCAAAATTAAAAACACCTGAATTCTAAGAGCAGCAATCCATTTCTTGGTAACCTCTTAGAGACTCTCAAAAATGTATAAAAATAAAAACTGGTAAGAAGATAGCCAACAATAATAGAAACTTAAAGTAATTCTTTTAGATCCATGAAATAGAAGTTGTGACATGATAATGGCCTCTAACACACATTGTCAAATGAACAAATCAAATAGGAGGATGGTGTATTATATATGACATGATTAATGTTACACACACTAATACATATACACTCTTTTCCATATATACCAAAGGGAGAGCAATAAATGATTCCTTTTGTGAAGATAAGTGAGATTAAAGTCAAAGAAAACAGTATGTTATTTTTATTTGTTTTTTTTTTAAGGAGAACAGTATTTTAATACCTCATGAGAAAAATCTATTAGTCATTTAAAAATTAAAAATAATTAAATAAACAAAAGAAAGGCAGGCCTTGAGGCCAGGAAGGCACAACACTTCATCCTGTCCCTTTCCCTTTTCCCCTTTGTCTCTGAATATAACCATGCCTTGGCAAACAATAAACAAGAATTCCACAACTGTGTGCACCAGCAGCATCACATCATAACATACAATGCCTTTTCAAAATATATACTGAAGTGTAAGAAAATCAATCATGTTACTGAGTATTTTGTACTGCTTATCACCCCAAGTGATTTATAGGTCATTTACCCAAAGGCTATTTTAGTAGAGTGGAGGTCAGCCTGTTTTGACCCTACACTACAAACAGGAAAGAAGTGAGGACATCCTTTTCCCTTGGTGACAAAGATCATCCAACTGAGTCAACCACTAACTTCCAACTCCCTTTTCTGAGTTCATCTAAAACCGAATGGGGTATAGGAGAAACAGTTTATTCACTCCCTCCTCTGAGTTTCTGCAAGAGGCTACACTATAGTGTCAGCATATTGTACTACATTATCATATTCCTAGGTGTGTCCCCCTCATTTCACCATGAGGTAGATCTAGGCTTTTATCTTAACATGTTACTATATCACCTGTATTTACTTAGCATTATGGTTAGTAAATAGGTGGCATCTCCAGATATTCACCAAACAAACCTAAATAACTATATAGAAGCAACTTTGCCTCAAATCCACTGGAAAAAAAGTGGAGTATAAAAAAAAAAAAAAACAAGTAAATTAAAAATGCTGACTAAACATTAAAAAATAATAAGAGATTATTCCTTCCCTGTTTTCCCAAATCCCAACTTCCCACCTCCAAATTTTAGGGTTATAAAACTAATACATTGCAGTCAACAAATGGGAACAACCTAACTATCCATCAAAAGAAGTTAAGCTATGGTATACCTATACCATAAAATACTACAAACTAAAGAATATGTGTTTATATGAAACAATCTCCAAATGTATTCTTAAGTGAAAAAAGAATACTACATATAATATTTGGTCATTTAAGTCTTCTTTTAAACAAAAAGCAGGATAGAGATAGATATATGTTATGTTTATATTGGTATAAAAATCTCTCTCAAAGGAGTCATAAGAAATGATTCCCTTTGGACTAAGGTATTGGGAGTTCAGAGGAAGAGGACTTTTTTCTAATACTTTATTTTTTAGACAGTTTTAGATTTACATAAAAATTGAGAAACTAGTACAGGAGTTCTTACCTAACACTTAGTTGCCCCTATTATTAACATCTTATATTAGTATGGTACTTTCCTACAATTAATGAACCAGTATAAATATATCATTATTAACTAAAGTCCAAAGTTTATTCAGATTTCTTTAGTTTTCACCTAAGGTACTTTTTCTGTCCCAAGATTCCATCCAGGATACCATATTACATTCAGTTGTCATGTTACCTCACACTCCTCTTGGTTGTAAGTTTTTCATATTTTCCTTGTTTTTGGTGACTTTGACAGTTTTGAGGAATAATGGTCAAGTTTATCAGTCTATTAGAATTTGTACTATGTTTTTCTCATGATTAAACTGGTGTTACAGGGTTTTGGATGAAAACCCACATAGGAAAGCACTATTTTCATCACATCATATCAAGGGTACACAGTATCGGCATAATTTATAATTTAGGTCATATTCAGAACACTTGTTTTCTACCATATATCATTTTGCTGTTTGGATTTTTAGGCCATATGTATGTGTTACTTATTCAAATAGTGTTTTATAAGTTTTTGTCTTTCATAACTGAAGAAACAGCAATCCATTTTTAGTAAAGTCTGCACTTTGAGTGAGTACTTTTCAAGATAAATTTCCCAAATAATCAAATCATGCTCCCCTTTTGAAACCAAAAAATGCAATCTGTAGAACAGTCTCCAGGAATAAAGGCAGAGGAATATCATGACCACTGAACAATCATAAATACCACACTTTGTCCTCAAACAGGACAACTGACCTTCCAAGGAAAAGATTTGTAATCAAAGATCTGGAAATCAATATAGTTCCAATCAAATAACTTTTTATCATGTCACCTAGAATTATCAAGCAACTCAGCAGCCCAGTTATATCCTCTATCTAGTCTTAAATAGCAATAGTGAGTTTTGTTTTTCACTGCTTATTGCCATTTCTTACATATCACTGTTGCCCCCAAATTACATATTCCTTCTAAAATAAAAAGGAATAGAATAGCATAGTCATGCTTAACTTTCTCATCAGTACAGAACACAAGTTTCTGTCCATAGCATTTCATCACTCATCAATAGGCACAATTTATGGAAAACTTGAAAAAGTTTTCAAGAGAAACAATGAATCAAAACCAAGCTGTGAATATACTACATTTAGGCATCATAAATTGACTTTACATATCCACAATTTCTGTTAGAGCTAAGAACGTTAATGGGAAAAACATTTGGGTAGGTAGAAACACAAGGAAAAGTACAAATCTAGGTCAGAGAACTATTCATTCTAGTCAAAATCTCTAAGATTTGAGAGGTCAAGGGGGAAACACAGTAGAGATGGAGGAAAATCAATTGATCCAATTGATGGGGCAAATATACAAATCCACCTGAAACAAGAACTGGACTTTAAAGATACGAGAAGTACGGGGACAGAGCCAAGATGGCGGACTGCAGCCAGCTTTTTACAGAAGCTCCCATCCAGAAGGAGGTTTAAAAGACAGAAGTTTAGCAAGGGAGCTGATGGTTTGGAGCAGAGCCAATAGAGAAGATTGAAGAGTGTACTTCAACCCTCCTGAGGCAAGCTACGACCCTAAAATTACAATCAAAAGGTACAAAATCCACCACCAAGGGGACGGGAGTCCCCTCCCCCACAAGAAGTGCTTGCAGTTTACTCCATGCAAACAACGGAGCAGAGTTCAAACATCCTCCCACTCTATCCCACGAGAGAGACCCCCCTGAAAACTGGACCTCCTACCCCTGCTGGCATGCCACGGCACCCTCCTGCCAGGCATAAAATTGTATATATTCCCCACCTGCAACACTGAACTCCGAGGATTCCCCCCTCTCCACCACCCTGAGGTCTGGAGGTTTATTACCTATGGAGTCCAGATTCTTGGGCATCTCCTTGAGAGAAGTGGAGGGAGAAAGGGCTGGTGCTGCTCTGTGCTGACTGTGGCACAGGAGTGAGAAGAAAGTTGGCTCGGAGGAAGCCATACAGCAACAGTGGCATCCTTAGCTGTGCACTGATGCCATTCGAAATAGGCGAGCCCTATCTCTCTGGGCAACCAGAGGTTCTGGACAGCAGCCACAGGCCAAATGGACTTGATAACTTTCCTAAGTAAAGAAACCACTAGCACCAGCCCTCAGGGGAATAGCTGAGACAAAGGCAGAGGGCGGGCAGAGGCTGGAATTGACACCTGAGTGTAAACTCTAATTTGCTTGCTGCACCGAGCTGAGTTCTTCACCAGCTCTAACAGCCTCTGACTTGGTGTGAGGCTGGAACGGCAAGAACTTTCAAAGCCGGCTCGGCGCCTGTGGCTCAATACACCCAATGTGGCAGGTTCAAATCTAGTCCGGCCCGCCAAACAACAATGACAACTGCAACCAAAAAATAGCCGGGCCTTGTGGCAGGCACCTGTGGTCCCAGCTACTCGGGAGGCTGAGGCAGGAGACTCGCTTGAGCCCAGGAGTTGGGAGGTTGCTGTGAGCTGTGATGCCACAGCACTCTACCCAGGGGGATAGCTTAAGGTTCCTGTCTCCAAAAAAAAAAAAAAAGAACTTTCAAAGCCTAAATTCTTCCCTTGCTGGACTGGACTCATATTTCCCAATGAGCACCTGCCCTCGGGAATGCTGAGACAAAGGCAGTGGGTGGGCAGAGGCAGGGATTGACACCTGAGTGTAAATTCTAATTGTTTGCTGCGCAAGGTTGAGTCCCTCATCAGCTCTAGCAGCCTCTGACTTGGCAGAAAAATCTAGCTTAGACAGAAGGCGAGGGGCTGGAATTAAGAGAACATCCACAGCCTAATTTAAACATGCAAGGCCCCCCTGCTGGGTGCAGATTTCCGGGTGATTTTGGCAGTCATAAATCCCAGGAGCAGTTGCCTACTGGAGTGAATAGGGTCACGGACAGGGGGGATTACAAGTGACTAGGTGAAAGGTGGGGAAGGAGGTATTAATCTTCCCAGACTAACCCATTTGCTGGGTGGGTCCCTTTGCCCTCATGGAGCACTGGAGCAAGTTACATCTGAGCTGCGAGCAGACCCCTCTTATCTAGCTGCTGGAAACATTTGAACTTTTCCACCTGAAACAGGTGCTAACTGGGACAACTGATTTGGACCCCTTAAACCAGGCAGACCACCCAGGGACTATTCAAAGGGGCACCCTGGGTGTATGGTTGAGGGAAGGTTTGATTTTCCTTGCACAATTGATGTCTGTGGGGGGCAGGGCAACTTAATTGCTGATATTTCTCCACAGCAGAGACATAAACCAAGAGAAACTAAATCACTAGGGTAGGACAAAGACCACCTGAAAATAAGACAGAGCCACTTAGCCCCACCACACCAAGCAGGTCCCCAGTCTCTTAGGCCGTAACACCATACGGGTCCTTGACAAACCTCAAGGGGAAAAGCCAAATGGGGCAGAATCAGAGGCTCTGGCAACCAGAGTAGTTCAAACCCCCACCAAGAAAGGATGTGGCTGGTAATATGAATAACCAAAGGTCAACCCCCCGAAGAAAGGATGTGGCAGACGAAATTGAAGATCCCCTATATAAACAGATAACTGAGATGTCAGAAATTGAATTCAGAATTTGGATTGCAAATAAGATTAATAGAAAAGAGGCAAAGACAGAACTTGAAATTCAAGGAGCATTCCAAAAGTTCACTCAAGAATTCAACGAATTCAAAGACAAAACCACGAAAGATTTTGAAACATTAAGGCAAGAGACTGGAGCCCTCAAAGATCTGAAAAATACAGTATAATCTCTGGGTAACAGAGTGCAAGAGGCAGAAGAAAGGATCTCAGACATAGAAGACAAAGCTTCTGAATATGTCCAAACGTCCAAGGAGAATCAGAAATGGAAAGCAAAAATGGATCATTCTCTCAGAGAGCTCTGGGATAATTCGAAGAAAACTAATATTCACCTCATAGGAATCCCTAAAGGCGACGAAGTTGCTTCACAAAACACAGAGGCTCTTCTGTATGAAATTATGAAAGAGAACTTTCCAGATATGTCAAGAGATCCTGAAATTCAGATTGCAGACAGCTTCAGAACCCCAGCACAACTCAACCCGAATAAGACATCCTCCAGACACATCATAATTAACTTCACTAAAGTTAACATGAAAGAGAAAATCTTGAAAGAAGCAAGACAGAAGCTCCCGTCCAGAAGGAAGGATAAAGTCCAGAAAAAAACCAACAAAGTTGAAGACTAGGAGCCCAGCTGAGAGAGAAGAAAGACATCTACAGAACATCTCTGCTGAGGCAAGTTGTGTTTTCTAGAAAGCAACCTATAGGTACATAATACATCCGGAAGGAAGGATATCTGACCCCGCCCCCAAGAAAGGTGCGTTTTTTCTCTTTGTCTGCTCCTGTGAGTTTCCTACAGTAGAGCAGTGAACTGAGGACTTATTGTCTCACCCCACGTGTGAGACCTACAGAAAGAGGGGTCTACTCCTCTAGAGGGACCCCGTTGAGACTCTAAACACCCTCTAGCTAGGCAGAAAAATCGAACTAAAGATGCATGACCATTTTGAATTCCCAGTCCACCCTTCCCCCCTTGCCTGCAGAGACAGTGAGAGGAGGCCCAAGAGTAGCATCACCTCATTCACAGGACCAAGCACCCTGTCCCAGCCCTGCAGCTGGAAAACTGCTGGAGCTGCGTGTTCCCCCTGGCTGCCACTTGGCCACCACCCCTGGGCATCCCAGTAGGGAGAGGTGAGGATTATAGGCGTGTCCTCCTAGGCTGCCGCCCTTGGGCCGCAACCCCTGGAGCACCCAGGTGGGGTGCCCCAGGACTATTTGACCCACCCACCCCTCCACCACCACCAGTAGCTACCACTTCCCAGCGCTCATCAGCACCTGAGTGGCAGAGGACTCTTCTACCCACACAGCTGCTGCTACTTGGCTGCCACCCTCGGCACCTGATTGGGGCACACCGAGAACTGCTTGAGCCACAGCTGCTGCCACTTGGCAGCCACTCCAGGGCACCTTAGCAAGGCGCGCCCAGGATGGTTTTACCCGTGTGTCCCCTGCACAGCTGTGACTGCTCGGCCACCAACCCCAGTCACTCAAGCAGGCGCGGAGGACTGCTCCAATCGTGCGCCCCTCTAGGTTGCCACCGCTTGGCCGCAGCCCTCTGGGCACCCAGGCGGTGCGCCCCAAGACTGTTTGACCCACATTTCCCCCACACAGCCGCCGCTTTACAGCTGCCCCAGGCACCCAAGTAGCAGAAGACTGTCCGATTCGCAGGGTGCCTGCTGCTTAGCTGCCGCTGCTGGCACCCAAGCAAGGCGTGCACAGGACTGTTTGACCCACGCGTCCTCTGCATAGCCGCTATTGCTCAGCCGCCAACCCTGGTCACCTGAGTCAGGCAGGCAGAGGACTGTTTGAACTGCATGTCCCCCTAGGCTGCCGCCACTTGGCCGCAGCCCCCTATGCACACGAGCCGGGCGCCCCAGGACTGTCTGACCCGTACAACCCAACACAGCTACCGCTCTGCAGCTGCCCCCATGGCAGAGGACTGTTTGACCCACATGCTGCCGCCGCTTGGCCACTATCCCCAGACACCCAAGGGGGGCACCCCTAAGACTGTTTGACCCGGTCCGTCACCACCCCGGGCATCTGCACAGGGAGTACCCAGGAATGTTTGACCTCCACGGCTGCCGCTGATTGGCAGCCGCTCCAGGGAACCTGAGAGGGGTGCTCCCAGCACTGTTCCACCGCGCGTTGCCCGTGGCTGCCGCTGCTGGGCCACTATACCCCAGGCACCTGAGTGGGACACCCTGAGGACTGTTTGACCAGCACGTCCCCCTGCAGCAGCTGCTGCTCCCCCTAGGCTGCCACCGCTCAACCACAGCCCCCTGGGCACCCAAGCTGGGAGCTCTGAGGACTATTTAACCTGTGTGTCCCCTGCAGCTACTGCTGCTTGGCCACTGCCTCCCAGACACCTAAGCGGGGCGCCCCAGGACACTTTGAGCTGCGCACTCCCTGCACACCTGCCGCCTCGTGGCTACTCCCAGGCACCCGAGTGGCGGAGGACTATTCAACCCGCATGGCCGCTGCCGCTTGGCTACAGCCCACAGATTCCCAAATGGGACACCCCTAAGACTGCCGCGCTCAGTCACCACCCCTGAGTACCTGAGCAGGGCGCACCCAGAACTGCTTGACCTGCGCAGCTGCTGCTGATTGGCAGCTGCCCCAGGAAACCTGAGAAGGCGCTCTCAGCACTCTTTGACCCACTCATCCGCAGCGGCTGCCGTCACCCCCCAGACACCAAAGTGGGGCACCCTGAGGACTGTTTGACCCATGTCCCCTGCAGCTGCTGCTGCTTGGCCACTGTACCTAGGGCACCTGAACAGCCCCACAAGGACTGTTTGACCCACACCAGACGCACCAAGGACTGCTTTCCAACTACATATCCTTAGGCTGCCACCATTTGGCCACAGCCCCCTGGGCAACCGAGGTGGGCGCCCTGAAGACTGTTCAACCAGCGCATCCCCCTGCAGCAGCTGCCACTTGGCCACAACGCCCTCGGCACCTGAGCAAGGCACCCTGAAGACTGTTTGACCAGCACATCCCCCTCCAGCGCCTGCCACTTGGGTCTTCGCCAGTGGCAGCCACAGGCTGAAGGGTTTTGGGATAGTCTCCAAATGGTGCAAATCCACCATGGGGCAGAATCAGTGGAAAAACTCTGGTAACCAGAACAACCAGAGTAGATCAAGTCCCCCAAAAAACGATGGCGCAGAAGCATCTGAAGATCCCATCCACAAGCAAATGGCTGAGATGTCAGAAATCGAGTTCAGAATTTGGATAGAAAACGAGATTTATAGAATGTAAGAAAAGAGGCAATTAGAATTTCAAGAAATTATTGAAAAGATATCTCAAGAAATCATTCAAAAGATGTCTCAAGAATTCGACGATTTCAAAGATAAAATGACCAAAGAGTTTGAAACACTGAGGCAAGAGGTTGCAGCCCTTAAGGAACTGAAAGATACCGTGGAATCCCTCCGTAACAGAGTGCAACACACAGAAGAAAGGATCTCTGACATTGAAGACAAAGCTTTTGAAGAAACCCAGGAGCACAAAGACCAAAAGAAATGGCGATTAAAAACGGATCTTACTCTCATCTCGGATATCTTGAATAAAACTAATATTATTCGCCTTATAGGAATCCCTGAAGGCGATGAAGTTGCTTCACCAAATACAGAGGCTCTTCTTCATGAAATCATGAAAGAGAACTTCCCAGACATGCCAAGAGATTCTGAAATTCAGATAGCAGATGGTTTCAGAACCCCAGCATAACTCAACCCGAACAAGACATCCCCCAGGTACATCATAATTAACTTCACCAAAGTTAAGATGAAAAAGAAAATTCTGAAAGCAGTCAGACGTAAAAAACCCATAACCTACAAGGGGAAGAGTATTAGGATGACCGCAGATCTCTCAGCTGAAACCTTTCAGGCTAGAAGAGATGGTCATCAACTTTTAATCTCCTAAAACAAAATAACTTTCAACCCAGGATCCTGTACCCAGATAAACTGAGTTTCATCTATGATGGTGAAATTAAATACTTTAATGACATCCATGCATTGAAGATATTTGCCATAACTAAACCAGCTCTCCAGGAAATTCTCAAACCTATCCTCCATGATGACCAGTGCAATCCTCCACCACAAAAGTAAACCCACCCAGAAACTTTTGATCAAATTCCAACTGCCACAATGACAAAAGGATTAAAAATGTCTACTGGACTTTCAAGGAACTCGATGCCCAAAATTTTACCAGGCTTATGGATAAATTCTATCAATGTGAATGGCTTAAACTGTCCCCGAAAGAGGCACAGATTGGCTGATTGGATACAGAAACTCAGACCAGGTATCTGTTGTATACAAGAATCTCACCTTACCTTAAAAGACAAATATAGAGTCAGGGTGAAGGGATGGTCATCTACATTCCAGGCTAATGGAAAGCAGAAAAAAGCAGGTGTTGCAATTTTATTCACAGATACAATAGGTTTTAAACAAACAAAAGTAATCAAGGATAAAGATGGCC
>CAUYQV010004010.1:0-11857 GCA_963574575.1 Galagoides demidoff
AGACAGGGTCTTGCTCTTCCTCAGGCTAGTCTCTAACTCCTGAGCTTAAGCAATTCACTTGCCTCAGCCTCCCAGAGTGCCCATCCTTACTTGTGTTTTAACCAGTATTTTTTTGGTTGCAAGTAACAGAAACCTAAATGAGCTAGCTTAAGCAAAAAGGTAGGGAACTATAAGGAATGGGGTATCTCATGGAACACAAAAGCAGAAAGTGAAGTTAGTTCTCACATGTGCCTGGGATGAATATTTAGATATTCAAGAATCAAGGTAGTTTTTCAACCTCCTTTCCCTTCACCTTCCCTCCTCAAAATATGTACTGAGTGCATGGCAGTTGCTGTGCTCATGTAATTTATGGTGTAATGGGAGAGACACACAATTTTTTTAAAATCACACTATGAATGTCTCATTCCAAGTTAACATAAGTGCTCTAAAAGAAAGGAGCACAGTTCTGTGAAAGTCTATATAAAACAAAAAAACCTGAAATAGAATAGTATACTGGAGATGATTTCCTGTGTGAAGTGACATTTGAGCGAAATGTCAAGGATGAGTATGGTGGGAGAAAGAAAAGAATGTTTCAGAGCAAAGACAGCAGCACATAGAAAAGCCCTGTGGTCAAGAGAACTATATAACATTTCAGGATCCGAAAAAGGGAGGCCTTTGTGGAACACAGAAGGAGAGGGCAAGGGTGTCATGGGAGCTCTAGAGAGGTAGGTGAGCAGTAGCCAGACCTTATGGAGCCTCAAAGGCCATCAGAAGAATCTTGGTCTTCACTCTAGAAATAAAGAAAAGACTGATTGGTTTTAAGTAGGAGGGAGAAGAACAGGGTGCAACATTGCATTTGTGTTTTGAAAAGATTACTGGATAGGAGGATTGATGAGTTGTAGAGAAGCCAGTTGGAGTCTACACTGGTCATCTATGGCGGACATGACAGTAGCCTGGGCTACAGATACGTCAGCAGAGACAGATGAGTAGAGTGACTGGAGGGAAGTAAAATTAATAAGATTAGGTGATGGATTAGATATGGGGATTGAATCTGGAGACAAAATGCGAACTCTGGGCTTTTGCTATACAACTGGGAGTCATCAAAGGATAGATGTTAGTTGAGGCCATAAATAGGGGTAAGATTGCCTAGGAAGAGTGGAGAAAGTGAGAAGAATGTGTACTGTTTAGCCTCGAAGAATACCAACTTACAATGCTCATGAAGAGGGAAGATGAGCCTTCCAATGAGACAGAGGAGGAGCAAGCAGAGAGAGAGAAGGAAGTTGGGATAGAGTAGTCACCTCTTTTTTATCCTTCAAGAAAATCTAAGCTTCTGGCTTGGCACCTGTAGCTCAGTGGTTATGGTGCCAGCCACATGCTCCTAGGCTGGCAGGTTTGAGCCCGGCCCAGGCCAGCTAAACTGCAACCAAAAAATAGCCAGGCATTGGCAGTCACCTGTAGTCCCAGCTACGTGGGAGGCTGAGGCAAGACAATCACTTAAGCCCAAGAGTTTAGGTTGCTGTGAGCTGTGACACTATGGCACTCTACAAGGGTAACATAGTTAGACTCTATCTCAAAAAAGAAAAAGAAAGAAAAAAGAAAATCTAAAATCCTATGACACCTCCCTACCCTCCTTACTTACCTATGCAAGGTAGATTCCTTTCCTGACTGCTTTTTATCATGCACACTTCCTTTACAGCATTTTCTACAATTTGTAATTACTTCATTTAATATTTTTAATGTCAGATTCCACCCTAAAGAATGTAAGCCCTATGAGGACATGACAATTTCTCTCTTAGTTGTTCTCAATTTTACACCCCTAACCGCAGGAGATATTCAGCAATGCCTAAAGACAGTTCTGCTTGTCACACTGGGGCAGGGTGGGAAGGGCTGCTGCTGGCATCTAATAGGTAGAGGCCAGGGATGCTGTTTAGCATCCTACAATGCACAGGCAGCTCCCACAACACAGAATTATCTGGTCCAAGGGTCATAGGTGCCCAGGTTGAGAAAGCTTGTTGTCTTTTTCACATATCCTCAGCACCAAGCACAATGTCTGATATCTAGTAGGTGTCCAGTAAATATTTATTGAATGAATTAATGAAAGAAGAATTGATTTGAACATAAACACACCCCAAAGCCCTTGCCTGGATGCTGCATTTCATCTTTTCTTCTGGGATTCTCTTCCTCCCTAGAAACATAAGTGTTCGGTGTTTCTGTAATGGCTACTAGTCATGTCTTCCATGCTCAAGATAATACATCTCTGGAAAATCACTGGTAAGCAAATCTTTTTCAAATGAAAACAGCAGCAACATTTTGCTCTTGGGAGCTTGGAGGGAAATTATCTGCCTTGAAGTGAGATTGAGTAAATGGTCATTGCATCCTTTTTTAATCTACCAGAGGCTTTTAGTTATCTAATTACCAGAACAATATAATAAAATATCTCATGAATCTGAAGCCCACATTTTATTGGGACTCTACAGGAAGTCTTCTTAGTTACAGCATAGAAAAATGTTTCTGGAAGCTTTTGGGGGAAAGAGAGGAAGAACGTGAAGCCAGTCCAGTCTGGAGCATTGACCACACCACTTTATGTTTTGTAGCATGAGGAGAATCACTGACAGAAATCCCAAGAAGCAACTGAACCAGAAGGATATGCATGGACTTGGTCAAAATTCAGATAATGGATTACTGGTTACACATGTTAACCAGACACAGGACCTGCTGGTAAAAAACCATAGTGCTTTAACTAGGTAGTGATGCTTACAAATTATAGCCAGGGAATGCAGAATGTCTTAAACTCTGGGAACATTTTTCCTCACATAGGGCTCTAAGACCGAGAAAAGATTAAATATTCACCTCTAATCTCCTGCCTTTAGAAATGACTGAAGAATCTCTATGCCATTTATAGAAATTTTATAGCCTGTTTGGCTACATCACTAAATAATCAGGAGCATGTGAAGGCTCTGATTATGATATCAAAGCCTAAAGTCTGAGG
This sequence comes from Galagoides demidoff, assembly GCA_963574575.1. Classification (NCBI taxonomy): domain Eukaryota; kingdom Metazoa; phylum Chordata; class Mammalia; order Primates; family Galagidae; genus Galagoides; species Galagoides demidoff. The sequence goes on from CAUYQV010004010.1 coordinate 2,969, forward strand.
CATTTAATTTTAATATTCCCCTTCCTGAGATTTTTTTTTCTTTTGGGATTTTCTAAAATCGAGACCTAGAAATCCATTTCAGGTCATGCTATTGGAACAAGAGGGTTATGACAGGAGAATTAGCCTCTAGAACAGCGGTTCTCAACCTGTAGTTTTAGGCTGACTCAGTGTGTCAGTGAGCTGCCTTCCCAGGATAGTGAGTGGATTGTCTAGAACTCAGACTTCATCAGTTGTCAAGCACAAGGTGAGCTCACAACCAGCTACCTAATCTACCCTAGAGTTTAAATTTGAACCTTTGAAATGATAATCAGTCAAAAACCATATAGTTTTGTTGTTGTTGTTGTTGTTGAGACAGAGTCTCACTTATCACCCTCAGTAGAGTACCATGGTATCATAGCTCATAGCAATCTCAAACTCTTAGGCTCAAGCAATTCTCTTGCCTCAGCCTCCCTAATAGCTGGGACTACAGGTGCCCACCACAACACCCGGCTGTTTTTGTTGTTATTGTTGTTGTTGTTTACCAGGCCCAGGCTGGGTTTGAATCCACCAGCCCCGGAGCATGTGGCCAGTACCCTAACTATTGAGTTACAGGCACCTAGCCAATAGTATAGTTATAATGCTGGCAATTAAACAATCAGAAAAATTCTCAGGTTTTACTTTTCTCAAGTTTTGGCACTTATAGGAAAGCAAGTTTAATTAAAGGGAAATGAGGAAAGGTCAACAGAGTCTTGAGATTCTGAAGAAATCTCTCAACGACTTCAGATGATAATGACATGGGTCTTTATTTCATCTAATTTTATACCACGATGTGTGACTTTCCAGGTGTATAAAGGACCATCTTACATTTGTCAGCCACAGCTGGGGCCCCCTTGCCTCACAAATGAAAACCCAAATGGAAAGAGGGAGAGTCTCCAACTGACATGAAAATCATACCATTCTCTGTGCAAAGGGGCTACTTTAATACATAATCAGCACGGCCTGCAACACACTCTATAATGTGTTTATTAGTGGCTTTTCAGTACCAGTAATACAAAACCCATGTCTAAAACATGATAAATCATTTCAAATTCAAGAAAGATGGAAAGCTCAGCGCCTGTGGCTAAGGTGCCAGCTACATACACCTGAACTGATGGGTTCAAATCCAGCCTGGGCCCACCAAACAACAATGACAACCGCAACCAAAAAATAGCCCAGCATTGTGGCGGGCACCTATAGTCCCAGCTACTTGGGAGGCTGAGGCAGGAGAATCACTTGAGCCCAGGAGTTGGAGGTTGCTGTGAGCTGTGATGCCACAGCACTCTACCCAGGGTGACAGCTTAAGGCTCTGTCTCAAAAAAAAAAAAAGAAAAAAGAAAGAAAGATGGAAGATAGATAAATAATAAAATCTATCACACTCTGTGTTACCAACCAGGGAGGGAGCTAGTTGCATCCTGAAAGATGAGAACAGTGACATCTAGTGTTCATGTGATGTGGAGCAGCATTTCCCTGAGTATGCGACAAGGGACTATGGGTTTTAAGACGCGCTGTTCAAGGGCAGAACATTCATTAGCACAGAACACATAATGAGAAAGTAATCCCATCAGTCTGTTCTCTCTCAGTCCTTCATGGAGAAAGTCACAGTTTGGTGCTAGGTTAGAGAGGCAATCTAGTCTCACGTTAGAAACGTGACTTGGGTTTGCATCCCAGCTCCACTACTTACTAGCTGGATGACTCTGGGCTGATGCCTTAAATTCTCTGTGCCTCAGTTTTCTTGTTGGCAAAATGGGGTTATAAGGATGGACCCCGTACCCTGTAGAATTAAATGAGTTAATCTACAGAAAGTGATTTGAGAGTTGTAAGTGCTATTTAAGTGTTTGCTGTAATTAAGAGTGTGTTTTTCACACTTCCTTAAAACTTGCTAATTTTCTATTGAAATAGAGGAGGGAGTAGGCCTCAGGCACAGAACCTAAGGCATGAAATAGTATCTAACTGGAATATAATGGTAGCATTTTACATTCATTGTCTTTGTTTTATGGTGACCTTCTATTTATGACCAAACATGAGGGGGAAATAAGGATCATTCTTCATGCAGAAACACTCAAGACCTTTGTCACAGCTTTAGGTGCGACATAGCTAGTAAGGGGAGAACCCCAGTTCCCTGGACTCCTTTCTTCTGTCTTGCTCTTCCTCCACCCTATTTTCTGTCCTGTTCCTCCTCCATATCCTCTGTCCTGTCCAACCTAGCTCATTCAGCTACAGCAGTTTCCAACCCCATGTTCATCCCCTCACCTGTGAAAATGACAGACACAAGCCTAAACAAAACCCACCTGGAGTTCAAGCAGGTACCCAGGAGACATCTTTGAATCCAGACTTGGGTTCAGTAGATTAAACAGTGGTTGGGCCCATTTCACAGCCATGAAGATGTCTCTCACAGTGGGATTAAGCAGATCTCCCCTTGTTATTATTAAACCAAACTTGGGCCCACTAACCCAATGCAGCAAAGCCAAACACTGAGAGCGAAATTTGCAGTGAGAGGTAGAAAGGCATTTGTCACAGGGCACCAGGTGAGAACAGGCAGCTAATCCTTAAGACTTAAACTCCCCAGTGGCTCACAAGTGAGGGTTTTTAAGGCAGGGGTACATTTCAGGAAAGTTAAAGTTATAGGCAAAACTATAAATCAATTCAGGGGGCCAAGTGCAGTGGCTTATGCCCGTAGTCCCAGCACTTTGGGAGGCCTAGGCAAAAGGATTTCTTTTCTTTTTTTTTTTAAGGTCTTTATTAGTGGGGGAGGGAGGCTGCAGAGCAGCACCAAGAAGGATAGAAAAGAGGAGAAAAGGGGAGAAAAAAGAGGAGAGCAAAGAAGAGAGTGAAGAGGAGAGTGAGGAGGAGGGAGGAGGAGTGAGGGCAGAGGAGAAGAGAGAGGCAAGAGGATTTCTTGAACCCAGTTCAAGACCAACATGGGCAACTCAGCAATAGTCTGTCTCTACAAAAAAAATTTTAAAGGTATCTAGGAATGGTGGCACATACTTGTACTCCCAGCTATGCAGGAAGCTGAGGCAGAAGGATCACTAGAGCCCAAGAATTCTTTGCAATCGTTCTACTGCACTCTCGCCTTCGTGACAGAGGGAGGCCTTGTCTCTTAAAAAAAAATTTTTTTTTTAAATGAAAGTTATACATTTGTTTGTCAAAAAAAGGAAAAAGGGCAGGATATCTTGGGGCAGAAGCTTATAGATCATAGGTGGATTCAGAGATTCTTTGATCAGTAATTGGTTGATGAAGGAGGGCTTTGTCTAAAAACTTGGGGTCAGCAGAAAGGTTTGGCCTTAACATATCTTAACATAAGATAAGAAAACCTGTTAATCATCATTATGTGCCAGAGTCATGTCACAGGAGCAAGCCATAACAAACTGGGTCAATTTAGTAAGACTGATGGTCCGCACACATGACTGTCCAGACCCCTCAGGAAGAAATTTAGAACAAAGAATGGTGGTCAAAGTTCAGTCCCCAGTTCCCTCTTATCTGATTCCACATAACAGTAGTTGGCGGTTTCCATCTGGTAGAAATCCGGTTTTCTGAAAAATGATTCAAGAACATATGTTAAGATGTTATCTTTTAGTTTCTATGGGGAACCAAAACAGCTTGTGACTCAATTTGCTTGGGAGACTATTGTTGTTTAAGTTATTACTATCCTCTTGCTTGTTGAGTTGCTCATTTAATTTTTAAGGCTAGCTAAGTGCCTGGAATTTCCCTTGAAGGGACTCAAGACTTTTTCTTTACTTCTTGCTGGCTATGGTGGCTCACACATGTAATCCTAGCACTCTGGGAGGCTGAGGCCAAGGTGGGGCAATTGCTCAATTGCTTGAGCTCAGGAGATCCAGGCTAGCCAAAGGAAGAGTGAGACCCCATCTCTCCTAAAAATAGAAAAACTAGCCAGGTGTTGTAGGAGGTGCCTGTAGTCCCAGTTACTTGGGAGGCTGAGACAAGAGGATCTCTCAAGCTCAAGAATGTGAGGTTACTGTGAGCTATGATGCCACAGCACTATACCCAGGGTGACTGAGTTAAACTCTGTCTAAAAAACAAAACAAAACAAAACAAAAAACAAGAACAACAACAACAAAGATTTTTCTTTTATTTTCATACTTGGTGGTGGAGACCAAAAGGCCCCTATGAGGTATCCCAGCTCTATCTCGTTATGATGCCATTGCACACCCTAAGAGAGTCATGGCCAACTGGGGCAACATCTGAGACCCATCTATTCCACATGCAGTTGTACTGGAAATTCTTGCAGAATTTCTGCCTGATCCAGGCATTGTATACCTTTCTATCTTCTTCTTATACTTCTTATGTGACCCCATATTCACTATAATCCAACCACAGCTGCCGCCATCTTTCAACACTCCCACCCTTCCCCCAGCCCCCCCACCCCTCTGTCCACACACCTGCCTGGAACATGTTCCCCATAGAGGCACAGGGCTGGCCCCTCATCCTTCAGGTCTCAGCTCAGATAGGCCTTCTCTGACTTCCACCCCTCTCGGAAGTGGCCTCCTCATCTCTCCACCCTAGTAATTTACTATCACACTTCCCTGCTCTGGTTGTTTGTTTGTTCATTTTTGGTTTGAGACAGATTTCATTTTGTTTTGTCTTTTCACTCTGTTGTATTTTCTTTTCTTTTCTTTCTTTCTTTCTTTCTTTTTTTTTTTGAGACAGAGTCTCACTTTGTCACCCCTAGTGGAGTGCTGTGGTGTCACAGCTCACAGCAACCTCCAACTCTTGGGCTTAAGTGATTCTCTTGCCTCAGCCTCCCAAGTAGCTGGGACTACAGGCACTTGCCACAACACCTGGCTGTTTTTGGTTGTAGTTGTCATTGTTTGGCAGGCCTGGGCTGGATTCGAACCCACCAGCTCCGGCTGGCGCCCTAGCTGCTGAGCTACAGGCACTGAGTCCTTGTTCTATTTTCTTAATAGAACTATCCTTTTCAAAAATTGTTATGTATGTTGATTTCATTTTGTGTTCATTATCCATCTATCCACACTAGAATATAAGCTCCTAGAAGGAAAGAACATAGGGTAGCCTAGCACCGGGGACAGTGCCTACTTAATAGTTAAGAGTGCAGAAATACCTGCTGGAAATGGAATAAATGCCAAACTCCAGAGAGATGAACAACGTGAAGCAGATTCCGAGCCTCCAATCAGACTTCCAGGGCTCTCTACCTCTGGCTTCAAGTAAACATTGCTGGTATTGAATGTTTGTCATGAATGACATGAGCTCTACCACTAAGCCCACATCCTGAGCTTAGCACCATGTAGGTGACACAGATGTCACTTGGTACAAGCAAGAGAGTATAGTTTATTTCACAGCCAGACTCCTGTGATGGCTGGGAAATTCTTTCTCTGTAACATCCACCTGATGCTCCCAGTTCTGACCTCTAGAATGGACAGAATATACTCACTCCCTCCTCTACCAGTTAGTCAACAAACATTTGTTGAGGACCCCTTAAAGAGGCTAAGCCTGACAAAAGGCAGAACTCATGCACCCAAAAAGATTCAGAGAACACTAGTGTAGAAATAACAGACAGACCACCTAAATGAGAACAAACAATTTATTCAGAGCTTGCTATTGCAAGGGAGTCAGCCACAGTTCCCTGTGTTTCACAGAGACACAAAGGCATGCTAGGGAGTGGAAAAGTTGTGTCATGGAAAAAATGGAAAGCTTCAGGCACGCCCTGGTTGGAAGTCATTGGCACAGAGAGACTGCAGGCAGGCTCATTAGAAGTGGGGCATCTGGTGTGATTGAATTGGGGGCATATTGAGCTTCCACCAGTTCCGTTCTGAATTGGAAGTAGAAATAAAACATAGGGAAGCTGGCAGTCATTTACCCTGACCATTCTGGGCCAATTGCGGCAGCAGCTGTGGGTCAGAGCTCTGTTGTCATATTGTCTGGCCAGTGTATGTTTGTATATTTAGTTATACAAGGCAGGAATGGCAAGTGATCCTTGAATTGTCTAGTCACATCTTGGGGATGAGGTGAGAGGTCAAGAATGGTGAGGGGAAACTGGCCCGGACTACAGGCCTACACACTCACCTGTTCCCTCAGCAAGGCAAGCTGTTAGACTGCTTTAAGACAGATCAGTCAGAACTGGAGATCCTTCAGAACCCCTTGGGGATCTATGAGAAGAGAACCAAGGACCCTCTTTTTCCACAGTGTTCTGTTTGCCTCTGGCTTTTGTCTTGTAGAGGCTGCTGACAAGTGAAACCCCGTCTTCAGCATGGGAGGACTCTGAAGATTGGCTTTCAACTCACAGTTTAAAGTTTGAGAAACTCACCTTGGCTGACCTGATAAGTCAGGGCACAGTTGTACCGTAAGTCCCAAGCCATTCCCCTTCCCTCCCCCACCCCTAGCCTGCAATGACACACACAGCCCACTGGGCCTCAGCAACCCCCTCTTACGTTACGCTCTGCTTCTTCAGGGAGGAGGGCACCAATGCTGTACAGCAAATGCATTTCTCCACCCAGATCATCCACCACTTTGAATCAAAGCTTTTGGAGTAAGTATATTTGTCAATGTCCTCCCAATATCCCCCCCAGCTCGAGAATGATCTCATTTCGGCAGCCTGAAAGTAACTCTGTTGGGAAAGCAGTCTCTGCAGGACCTTGGACAGGTCTCTTCCCGCTTCTAACCCCAGTTTCCTCTTTTCTAAAATAAAAAGGTTGGATCAAGGCAGAGCATGGTGGGTCACACCTGTAATCCTAGATCTGTGGGAGGCCAAGGTGGGTGGATTGCTTGAGCTCACAAGTTTGAGACCAGCCTGAGCAAAAGCAAGACCCTGTCTCTACTAAAAATAGAAAAACTGAGGCAAGAGGCTTGCTTCAGCCCAAGTTAGAGGTTGCTGTAAGGGAGCTATGATGCCATGGCCCTCTACCCAGGGAGACAGCTTGAGACTCTGTCTCAAAAAAAAAAAAAAAAACAAAGAAAGAAAGAAAAGGCTGGATCAGATCAGTGTCTGCAGCCTTTAGAAATCTATGGCCCCTTTGGATGAATACCTAAAACCCGTCTTCATCTGATGTTTGAAGGTTAAGAATGACTGCTTCCAGCTTGGTACTGTGGCTCAAGCAGCTAAGGCGCCAGCCACATACACCTGAGCTGGCGGGTTTGAATCCAGCCTGGGCCTGCCAAACAACAATGACGGCTGCAACCAAAAAATAGCCAGGCATTGTGGCGGGTGCCTGTAGTCCCAGGTGCTTGGGAGGCGGAGGCAGGAGAATCACTTGAGTCCAGGAGTTGGAGATTGCTGTGAGCTGTGATGCCATGGTACTTTACCCAGGGTGACAGCCTGAGGCTCTGTCTCAAAAAAAAAAGAATGACTGCCTCCAATGTCAAATTGGTTGGGTTCATTGCTTTGTGTGTCAAAATACGCATGCACGCTACTCCTAAGCCAATTTTAGTAACACAGGTATACATGCAAATATGTACACACATACACACCAACACATCTATTGATAAATAAACTACCTGATAAACAGGATAATTCTTAAGATGTTATCCTAGCTATAATCTATGATTCATGATTACTGTCATGATCTATGATTCTTGAAAAGTTGTAATAATAATACCTAACATTTAATAATGTGTCAGAGATTCTGCTAAGGGCTGGATGCATTGGGTTTTTTTAATCCTTACAACAACTCAAAACATTGCATTGCTCTCAAGCCAGTTAACCAAAAGTCAATTGCTAAATGGCCATTCACAGAACGCTCATTTGCCAAATTTGTCAAAACCTTTTAACTGTAAATTTTATAGCAATTCTTATTAGGTTGGAAAATTAAACAGGTCTTAAAGAATTATGTAATATTTTGGTTGATTAGTTTTAATTGCAAATCCAGCATTTTAAGGAAGTCTATTTAGCTAATTGGTCATTTGGCAAATTGATTTTTCAGGGAACTGGCTTTCAATAAATTGACTTTTGGCAAATTGAGATGGACAGAGTCCTATTATTATCTTCGTGTTGGAGATGATGAAACTGGGGTTTAGAGAGGTTACCACCCCACCCAAGTCATGCCACTGATAAGCAACAGAGTGGATCTTGAACACAAGCATATCTCAGCATAAAGTTTTTTTCTTAGTTTTATTTGTACTCATGTATCTTTTCTGACTCTACCCACCACCCATTGCCCCTTGATTTTTTATCCAAAGGCCTTCCTTCCCCTTCTTTAGGCCCTCAAATCCCACCTGTCCTCAGTGAAGGCCAGTCAATGAAATTCAAGTGACTGAGTCCTTATTTTACATGCCTGGTAGGTGCTGGTCTCTAACCAGTCATTGGAATGGTTTGCAATAAGGGAAGGTCAGAAAGTTCCCCTGGCTACTTTACAGAACTTAACTTTTTTTTTGGTTAATTAATCCAGCAAGAAACTGCTGCTAAACTGCCTCTGTTGTGTCTTTATGGTTAGTCTGCAGGAGACTAGGAAGAGTTTGATCTAAGAAGACACAGATTTGAGCAAGCGCAAGGGCAGGGTGTTCTTCCATCTTCCTTGGGAGAACACACTTCCCCATCCCCCAGACCCACCCCCACATGGCAGCTCACCCCTGATTCTGCCAAACATTGGTCGTTTATAATGTGCGCTGCATCACCACCAGAGCAGCATCTATGCACTCAGCCCCTTTCAAGATCCCCCGGTGTTTTATCTGGTGCCTTGGCAATCTAATGTCTTCAGTTTTGTCTTTGCTTTCTATTCCCCAAGACCAAAGACACATTAAAAACAAACAAACAGGCTAGGCACCTGTGGCTCAATCGGCTAAGGCGCCAGCCACATACACCTAAGGTGGTGGGTTCGAATCCCCAGCCCGGGCCCGCCAAACAACAATGATGGCTGCAACCAAAAAATGGCCGGGCGTTGTGGCGGGCACCTGTGGTCC
>CAUYQV010004017.1:0-18030 GCA_963574575.1 Galagoides demidoff
AATTTTTTTTTTTTTTTTTGGTATATGGGTTTCTGGTCATTCCTCCACTGTTGTTGAAATTCATCCTTTTTTCATTGAATTGCTTTTGGGATGCTCTTAAGATCAATTGGCCTTATTTATGTGGATTCATTTCTAGTTTCTTTATTCTGTTCCATGGATATGTTTATTCCTTTTACTAATACCATACTCTCTTGATTATTATATTTATATCATAAGTCTGAAAATTAGCTGGAATGAATACTTTAACTTTTTTCAAAATTGTTTCAGCTATTCTATTCTTTTGCCTTTACATACACATTTTAGAAACAAATCAGCTGTATTTTGAAAAATTCTCCTGGGATTTTGATCAGGATTCCTGTGAATCTACAGATCAATTCAGAGACAACATCATTGCTATATTGATCTTCTAATCTGTGAACATAATTTGTCTTTTCAATTACTTAGGTTTTTTATTTCCTGTATCATTGTTTTGTAAAGATTCTGTACAAGTTATGTGGTCTTTATAACTTATTTTTCTTGTCATTATTAAGAATAGTATTGTTTTTAAATGTTTGTTTTTCAGTTCTACATTGCTAGTACACAGAGATACAACTAAGTTTTACACATCAATCTAGTACCTTGAAGCCTTAATAAATTTAATTTTTGGTTCTAGCAACTGTTTTGTAGATTGAGGTTTTCTACATGGAAAATATTGTTAATTGTGAATAGGGAAAATTTGATTTATTTTTTCCAATCTGTATGCTTTGATTTTTTTTCTTGCCTTATTACATTGGCTTGGGCTTCTAGTAAGATGTCAAATAGAAATGGTGAAAGTGGACATCTTGCCTTTTCTCGTTCTTAGTGGGAAAAGCTTTCAGTCTTTTATTATTAAGCATAATGTTAGCCATAGGGTTTTTTTTAAATTGATACTCTTATCAAGTTGGAAAAGTTCTCTTTTAGTTTGTTGATACTAAGAAAACCTACAATAAAACATAATTAAATAGAGTTAAAATCACAATACATAATGTTTTGTGATGAATGAAAGCTGAATTGTTTCAAATGCTTTTTCTGCACCTATTGATGTGATTGTGTTGGTTTTCTTTTTTTTTTATGGTTAAGATAGTGTATTATATTTCTTGATTTTAAAGTGTTGAATTATTCTTGCATTTCTGAGATAAATTCTACATGGCCATAGCATATTATTATTTTTATATATTGGTAGATTCTAACTTGCTAATATTTAATATCTTCTTAAGGAATTTTTGTATCTATGCTTATGAGGGCTATTAATCTGAGGTTTTCTGGTTTTGTACTGTCTTTGGTTTGGGTAGAGGGTAATGCTGGCCTCATAAAGTGAGTGGTGAGTGTACCCTGATCTATTTTCTGGAAGAGATTGTGTGGAATTGGTGCTATTCCTTTTTGAATATTTAGTAGATTTTTCCAGTAAGGTCCTTTAGGACTGGAGATTTGTTTGATTGAAAGGCTTTTACTTCTGCATTATATTTATTTAGTTCTTATAGGACTATTCAGATTATTGACTTACTATTTGGTAAATTTTGTATTTATGTCTTTCAATGAATTAGTAGTGAATAGGGCCCTTTAGCTGGACTTACAAGTGTAGAGTTTTTCATAGTATTGTCTTATTATCCTTTTAGTGTCTGTTGAGTCTGCTGTGATGTCCCATTTCACTTTCCTGACCTTGGTGACTTGTATCTTCTCTCTCCTTTTCCTTTGTTACTTTTGCTAGACGTCTGTCAATTTTGTTGATGTTTTCAAAGAACCAGTTTTGGTTCCATTGATTTTATCTGTTGTTTTGAAGTTTTCAATTTCTTTGATTTCTCATCTTATCTGTATTATTTCATTTCTTTTGCTTCTTTTGTATTTAGTAATATACTTTTCTTTTTCTAGTCTTTTAAGATGAAAGCTTATTGCTTTAAATTCTTTCTTCTTTTTTAAACTAAATAGTTCAACTCTCCAAATATTCCTCTAAGCACTATATTATCTGCATTTGACAAATTATGAAATATGTATTTTCTTATCTTTTTGTATAGCTCCAAGTATTTTCTAATTTTCCTGTAGACTTTCTTTTTGACCCTTGGATTCTTTATGTGTGTTTTCAAGTGTTTGGAGATTTTCTTATTATCCTCCTATCACTGAATTCTATTTTAATTCTATTATGTTCAGAAAACTTACTTTGTATGATTCAATTATTTTAAATTTGTTGAGATTTGTTTTATAATATAGGATATAGGCTTTCATGGGAATATTTCATGTGCATTTAATAATAAAGAGTATTCTGCATTATGTGAAGTGTTCTATAAATAAGATCTAATAGGTTTGCGGGGTTATCTAGTTCTTCTGTATCCTTGCTGATTTTCTGTCTACTAATATAATCCTATCCATTACTGAGGAAGTTGTATTGGAGTCTCTATAGTTATGAATTCATTTATTTCTTATTTTATTTCTTCCAGTTTTTGCTTCACATGTTTTCTCTTCTGTTTTTAGGTGCATACAAATTTAATATTGTTATTATTTTCTGGGGAATTGGACCTTTTGTCATTATGCAATGTCCTTCTTTATCCATGCTAATTTTATTTGCTCTAACATATTATTTGTTTGATATTAGTAGAGCTCCTACAGATTTCACTAGCATTTACATGATATCTTTTTCCTTTTATCTTTAATGTACCTATATCATTATGTTTGAAGTAGTTTTCTTATAGGGAACATATAATTTGTTTGAGAGTTTTTTTCAAAATTTATTCTGACCACATGGTTTTTGATTAGTACATTTAGACCATTTATACTTAATATGTTTATTAATTTATTTAGATTTGTCTTTTATTTTCTTGGTTTTTGTTTCTTCCATCTTTTTTTTCCTTCTGTTAACTCTTCTTTTAGGCTATTAGACTACTTTTACTATTCCTTTTGAATTGATGTATTGTGATTTTAACTCTATTTGATTATGTTTTATTATGGTTGCCTTGGAGATAACAACATACGTACTTACCCTTTTAAAGTATACTGAGAATCAATAATTTACTGTTTCAAGTGGAATATAGAAATCTTACCACCATGTAGTTCCCTTTACTCTACACATGTTGAAACACTTACCAGACTATATTATCATTTTTACTTTTAATTATCAAATGTATTTTAGATAAGTCAATAGGAGAATAGTCTATTACAGTTGTTCTCAACCTGTGGGTTGTGACCCCTTTGAGGTTCGAATGACACTTTCACAGGGGTCACCTAAGACCATCCTGCATATCTGATATTTACATTATGATTCATAAGAGTAGCAAAATTACAGTTATGAAGTAGCAATGAAAATAACTTTATGGCTGGGGGTCACACAACATGAGGAACTGTATTAAAGGGTCATGGCATTAGGAAGGTTGAGAACCACTGGTCTATTATATGTAGACTTGATTGCTTTGAGGATTTTTTTTTCTTTGTATCTAGTTTTTAGAAGTTTTATTGTGCTCTTTCTGAACATGGACTTCTTTAGGTTTATTTTGTTTGGAGTTTGCAGAACTTCTTTGTTCTATAAGTTTTTGTCTTTCATTAAATTTGTGAAGTTTTCAGCTATTATTTCTTCAAATATTTTTCTTTATTCTTTGTAGGGCTCTAATAACACAAATATTTTGATTTTGTCCCATAGTTCCCTATGGGAACTATAACTCTGTTCATTTTTTAAAATTTTGTTTCCTTATTTTGTTTGAATCACTTCGTAATCAGGCTCAGGTGAGGTTTGAACTCGCCACCCCAGACTTGCAGGGCCAGCACTCCTATCTCCTGAGCTACAGCGCCCAGCTGATTGGATCATTTCTATTGATGTATCTTCAGATTTGATTCTCTCTTCCATCATGACCATTCTTCTATTGAGAACATCCAATGAGGATTTTTTTTCCTGGTTGTTAAATTTTAGTTGTTGAACCTTCCAGCATAAAATTTATATTTAGTTTTTAAAATCTCTTCCATTTGTTTGCCTGAATTTTTAATTTTCCCCTTTTTAGAGCGTATTCACAATGGCCTATTGGAACATTTTTGTAACAGTCATTTTAATGCCTTTGCCAGAAAAGTATAACATCTATATCCTCTTTGTGTTGATGTTTGTTATTTTTTCCTATGTGAGCTAAGATTTTGCTAGTTCTTATTCTAAACAATTTTGGATTTTGTCCTGAAAATTTTTAATATTGTGAAACTCTTGGTTTCATTTACATCCTGTGGAGAATGTTGGTATTTTTGTTTCAGCAGGTTAGATTCAGGCCACAAGTTCCAGCGTGTTGTCTGTGAGCTGTTTCCAATGTCAATTCAGGTTTCAAAGCAATTGCAGGGCTCTTCTCATGTTGGTTTTTTGTGTGTGCCACCCAGTGGCCAGTCTGAAACCTAGTGGTAACCTGTCTTTAAATTATTCTCAGTGTTTTTTTGTATGCTGATTATAATCCTTTCCATGTATAAGCATCTCAGGGGTTAGAGCCCAGGAATTCAGAAACAACTTGGAAACTTGATAGAGATGCTTTCCCAAGCTCCTCCCTCTCTGTGCCATCCTCACTTTTTTCCTATTCCAGAGCACTCCTCTTTGATGGTCTTCCTGCCAGATAACTGTGGCTTTTGGAATCCTGCTCTGCTGCTTGCTTTTGTGGTTGTACCTGCTTCCCTGCCCAAGGGGCAGGGGGATCAGAGGATTAAATACTTCATAAACTTACAGCTAGTTTGTTGTAGTTTGAATTTTTGTTCTCTTCCCCCATCTGCCTGCCACTATTTACTTGTCAAATTCCTGAAATTGAATGCTCCTTGCATCTTGTCCAGGTTTTATCACTACATGGTGGGGGGGGGAGGAGAATCACAGCCAGGGGTTATTACTTCATCACACCCGGTCAGTGCCTCCTAACCAAATGTGCACATCTAAGTCAGTGAAGGAATCTTTTTTCCCCTTGCATATTTTTCTATGGAGCCGTCTAAGTGGGGTTCATGACTCTTCCTCACCCCTGAGGCTGGAGAACCTTGAACCATGGTGGAGAAGGCCCTGAAAACTGAGGCAGAGCCAGCAGATGGGGAACAGGGACATCCAGCTGCTCGGTAGTTAGAGATTCCACCTCTAGCCAGGATGCTCTTAGGATTTCAGACAGGATAGCTGGGAGATGGTCATTCCATCAAAGTTCCATGACTAGTCATCTTTTTACTGAAAATTACTTTGTTCCTGAAGGATGCCTCTAAGTTAAATTTATAAGAGAAACTCCAATTTTCTATAGGTACAGCAGTATTTTCTATGGGTGCAGGGTTTTATAATATTCTGGAAAGTAATTTTTAATGTAAAATTCTCTAAGTCTAATATGAACATAAAACACAAATATAGTAGAACCTCTGTATGTTGACAACCCAAGGGACTATGACAAACTGGCCAACATCCACAGGTGGTCAACATAAGGAACTAGGACTACTGTACTGGTATGTACATGTGGTGCATTTCTGGTCTATGAGAATTACGTCAACTTGAGGTGGTCAGTGTAGGGAGGTGCTCAGCTCTGGAGGTTGTACTGTATATGGTTTTAAAATCATTTATAGTAAGAATGTGAAGCCAAACAGGGTCTATGAAGGTTAATTTTACCTTTGCATTAGTTTCATCCAGGTCTGGTCTGGTGGAAATGTTTAAAAATATAATCCCAATGGCATTGGACTGAAGATACTGTCTTCTTTTCTTAACAAATCCCACAGATTAGGTCATTTTTATTGCTCCAAGAACCTTCAAACTGAATTCAAAAGTAAGGAATTCTGGTTCATAGAAAGATCTTGCTTCAGAATCACAGGCTGGCTACTTTGCCTACCCTTTCATGGGCAGTCGAACATCAGGTTCCAGCTGTGGGTCATGGACCATCGGTGACCTTTGGGATGGCCCGGCATTCTGTCCACTGTCAGAATCACACAATCATGTGCTGAGTATCTAACAGTGTAGCAATAAGCAGCAGGGCATGTCTACCCAGTCTCCTGACCAGAATGGGCCTCTGTCTTGTCATCTTGGGGCCTCCTAGGTTTGATTACTTTATGTTATCTCAGAAGTGGGCAGTGGGGGATCTGTGTGGTCCCCAGCATCTTATTCCAGGTGTGTAAATTAGGGGCAAGGACTTTGGGTACTGAGATTGTGATTATTGGGTATTACTAGCTGGATTTTACACATTTTTTTTTCTTGAATTTCAGATCAATATAAGGGTACAAAGAATTAGGTTATGTCGTTTGCTTTTGTTAGGTAAAGTCCAAGTAGTGGTTGAGTCCGTCACCCAGAGGTTGTGCAGTACCTTACTTTGTGGTCATTAGGTGAGAATTTACCAATCCCTGTCCTTCCTCCTCTCTCTCTTTTCTTCCCTCCCCCACAATTGAATTTAATTGTGTTTTTCTCTCATGTGGGTGTGTAGTTATTTATCTGTTGGTTTCATATTAGTGTTGAGTACATTGAATATTTGATTTCCCATTTTTGTGATACTTTTCTAAGGGGAATGTTCTTTAACCCCATCCAGATTAATACAAAAGATATAAAGTCTCCATCTTTTTATGGATGAATAGTATTTCATGCTATACATATACCACAGTTTATTAATCCATTCATGAGTTGATGGGCACTTGGGTTGATTCCACATCTTGGTGATTGTGTATTCAGCCATGATAAATATTCTGTTGTAAATGTCCTTATAGTAAAATCATTTTTTTTTCTTCTGGGTAGATGCCTAGGAATGGGATTGTGAGATCAAATGGAAGGTCTACTTTTAGCTCTTTGAGGCTTGATTCTCCTTACTCCTTTTTTTTTTTTTTTCAATTTTTTGGCCAGGGCAGGTTTTGAACCCACCACCTCTGATATATGGGGCTGGCTCCCTATCCTTGTGCCATAGGCACTGCCCCAGATTCTCCTTACTACTTTCCAACTATGTAGAAGACTCAAGCTGGACCTGTACCTCTCACCACTTACAAAAATTGACTCAAGCTGGATAAAATATTTAAATATAACACACGAAATGCTAAAAATTCTAGAAAAAAGTGTGGGATTTTAGACAATTTCAATCTTTAGTCTGCTTGGTGCCAAGCCAGCTGTATCCCCTGGAAACCACTCTCCCTTGCCTCTTTCTGCTTATAGATGCCTACACTGTGGTATCTTCGCCATGGCCCCAGCCAGCCAGGCTGTCAGTTACGAGGCCCCCACACAGCATCTGTAAGCCCAGATAGAGGGTCTGTTTTCTTGAGCTGGAAGAGATATTTGAAAGCACTGGGTTGAGCCTCTTCCTAGGTCCAGTTTGCTCATTTTTCTTTCCTATTGTATGGTGTGATTGAAAAATAGAAGCAGCTTGCAGCTCCTGGCCCGGGAAGTGTTTGATTAGCTGGTTCGTCATGGAAGCTGGCCCAGCAGGGTGAGAGAACAGTAAGGATAAAAGTTGTGGCATCCATCTCTATGGCAGGGGCACCTGCTCTGCTCACTTGAGGGAACACAACTGTGTGACCATGCCATGCAGGGAGATACCATCTTTGGAACATGGGCAACAGTGGAAAGGGGTCCCTGCCTTTGACTTTGGGTGGGTCTCCTCACTCTCTAAGACACAATTCCTTTGTCTTTAAGATGCATACATAATGTACCTTTACTTTATGGTTTTGGCATCAGGATTAAATAAGAAAATGCATATAAAAGTGACTAGCCACAGGCTTGCATGGAGTAAGTGCTAAGTAAGCCTAAATGATGCTTTTCCTCATTTCCTTCTCTATCCTCTGTCATTACCAGCTGTGAGCCCTGGGGGGAGTACCTAATCTCTCTGAGACTTTTTTCTCATGTATAAGGTAAAAACTGTATTATCTCCTCTGCAGACTTGTGGGAGGATTAAATGGGACACAGATATAAAAGCCTTGGGATCAGTAAGTTTCCCGTATCAGTTGCCTCCCTGACCCCACCTGATTCATGTCTATGGTTTTAAAATGTTTGCTAGTATATAAAGGAGGTCACCCTTGCACTGTGACTTGCCCAAGTGAGGGAGTCTCCTGGGACTCACCATATCAGGACACTGATACCCAGAGAATTAGAGACTCAGCTCTATAAGTTAATGCCCTTTCTTCCTATGCATTGGACAACTTCCATCCTATCCCTTTGCTTACCTCAGTCAGAGCTATCCCCAAACCTGCGTGACCTACACCCACTGTTCCCTCTTGTGCCCTTCCCCTTGCCCTCTGCACCTGATGCCCGGGAGCCAGCAAATGCCCAGACCTCCTCTCTTCTCTTCCCCAACCTGCCTTTACTCAACCCTGGTCATCATCTGGGGACAGCCTGTCACCAGAAGGAAGGTATTATTCCCTTCCTCCTCCGGTGTCATCCTAGCTCCATATCATCTCCTGTATACCATTTCTCTGCCTTCTTCCTGCAGCACCCTAGCACTTTCTGGCTTTTTGTAGCTACTGCCATTTGCACCCCTCACCCCCATCCTCACCTCCAAGGTGTTCACCATCCAGTGAACACTCTGGCTCCCTTTTTCCCACCCCTTGCCCTCTGGCTCTTGCTCATGACGTTACTTCCTTTACCATTTCCCTGCTTACCAGAGCTTCCCACTGCTGTCTAGTCACACCCTATACATCCTAACCAGTAATAGTCATGGGCCTGCCTGCAATTTAAGCACAATATACCACTCTCCAGCCACCCTGGTTCTTCCACTGAAATATTCCTCAGCCTTAGGGACACCTCCCACCCTGCACGTTTTCATAATCCCTTGCCTTCATGGCCTACTGGCTAACCTTCCAAATGTTGGTCCATAATAATCCTTTCCTTGCCTGTCCAATTTTCTTTATCACTTTCCTTTGTGATATTCACCAACCAAATTCCCATGTGAGCTGAACCTGACCACCCACCTGTGCACACCTGTCCCTGAGCACAGAGTGTAGCTCTAGGGAATCAGAGCCAGGCTGCGGCGTTTGCTGTGCATTGTTTATCACACATTTCCACGGTGTGAGCTGTACCCTTCTAAACCTCTATTCTGTGCTGTCCTCCTGCCCTGTTTTGGCCGTCTGATGGGAGCCTCCTCGTCCCCCATCTTCAGGGTTACAAGCCCTCTGCACTTGCGCCAGCTGGCTCACTGCCCCTCTTGTCCCTCTCAACTCCATTTCCCCTCCTTCTGTCTACTTTCCCACCCATCACAGTTTGGCTACAGATTACAACCTCTCTCCCCTGAAATGACCTCTGTCAGGACTGATGTTTCCACATTTCTTATTATGGTGACATTTGACAAATGGGGCATGACCTCCTGACATACTCTCTGGTCTTCCGTGATATCAATACCATCATTAGCCCAGTGTACCCCTGATTTCTCAGTCCCCTCTACATACTCCCCTCCTGCCAAACTCCCCCTTGGTGCACTTCTCAGGTGCAGGCCCACTTGGCTCTTATCTCTGCCCTCTTCTCTCTGTTTACACCAATAGCATTGAATACTTACATCAAACTAGTCCACATGTTAGTCTCCAGCCCAGACTTTCCCTCTGAGCCTTGGCATCTACCTGGATGATTCACGGGCACTTGACCTTAACATATCCCAAAGAGATTTCTTCAACCTCCTTCCCCAGTTTTCCCACCTCACACAATGGTTCTACAGCCATCTAGTTGCTTGAACCAGGGGCCCCATCCCATCCAAGCAGCAGACAATGGCTGGGGATGGTGGTGGAGGCTCCCAGGACTGAGGAGGTGTGTGAAAGGAACCTTGGCGGGAGATCAATCTGCTGCCTACCCCAGCACAAAAGTTGCCCATGCCCTCGGGGGATAGTCAAGGTTAAGCATTAAATGAGATAAAATGTATGTCTTAACAATAATTAAGTGAGGTGAAGGCTATGCTAACAGTTTGATGTAAGCATTCCAAATTGTATATCAGATCAGCACATTGTACCCCCTAAGTGCATCAATGTATACAGTTATGATTTACTAAAAAAAATGTTAAGAGAAAAAAATAAATGAGGTAAAATGACCCTGGAGTTTTAAATAATTAAAAGTGACCTTAAAGTGGTAAGTGTCATTCTGGAACCAAGAAGAATGACTGAAGGAAAAGAAAACAGTCTTCATAGTTTTCTTTATATTTTATAATCGGAACTCTTAGGTTCTGATTATTCAGTCAGCTATTATTGTACCGATGATAATAAACATGACCTTATCACTCTGTCTTTAAGACTTTTCAGAAGTGTTCTGTAAACTTAAAGTAAATTGGAACTCCCCACAGGGATTTCTGGGCATTCTACCACCCACCTTTCCACCCTTCTGGGGCCCTGCCTTCCTGCCCTCAGCACTCTGAGCAGTTTTGTGTCCCAGGGCCTTTGCACATGGTCTTCTGGTTTCTTGGAAAGGTCTTGGCTGCTCATTTTTCTTAAGGGCACCTTAAAGTCCGTACTCCCTCCTGATCTGTTTTCTGTCCGTCTTAGCACATATCACTTGGTTATTTGCTGGCTTCCTTGCTTCACTGCCTGTTGTCTCCTTTAGTGAGGAATATGAGGAGAGATGATTTTTGCCTAGAGTACAATTGTTCCTCTTAAGCCTAACACAAGGTCTGCGTGTGTTAGGCCACTGATAAATATCTACTGAGGGTTAAGAATAGATTTCAACTTACAATAGTGCAATAGATGCCACTGCAAAGGGCTGTTTCTTCCTGGGTTTGGGCACCAGGTAGCAAGATATTTTGACTTCTCTGCTGAGGAGAGGTGAGGGTGTTCTGAAGCTAATGACACCTCAGTTTCAAGGCCATTTTTTCCCATAGGTTCCTTCTAAGGCAATGCGATCAACAGGAACATGTGTTTTAGAAAAATTTGCAAAAATAAGTATCCTCTTATGTTTGAGCTGTTATAACAAAATACCATAGTGTGGGTGGTTTATAAAAGACAGGAATTTCTTTCTCACAGTTTGGAGGCTGGGAAGTCCTAGATCAGAGCACTAGCGGATTTAGCTTCTGCTGTCCGGTGAGGGAGTCTACTTCCTGGGTTGTAGATGATGTCTTTTTTTCTGTAACCTCACAAGGTCAAAGGGATGAAGAAGCTCTTTGGACTTCTTTTAGAAGAGTACTAATCTCATCAGGAGGACTCTCCCCTCATGGCTTTATATCCTACTAGCATCACCTTGGAGGTTAGGATTTCAACCTATGAGTTGAAGAGACAGAGTCAGACCCTAGCAGTAAGAGTAAAATAATGGGGTTCTTCCCTTCCCTAGAGCCCTGGTTTCCTTCTGTATTAATCTTTTTTTTTTTTTTAACCTTCTGTATTGTATGATGCTTTGATGTCTTGGGCCACTGCTAACCAGGAAGGGACTCATTCCTAGAGAGAACAACTAACTCCCCTATGAGCACACCTTTCATGTGCTAACCAACTGATCCAAAGCCCACACCCCGAACAACCTCCCTTATGGCATTCTCACTGGCTAAGCCACTAGTCCCCTGCCCTAGTCACAATCACCCAAGGGCCAAGCACCAGCCAACTCAGACAGCCCCCGACACCCCAGAGCCTAGAGCCTGCTGGAATTATTCACACCAACTGATGCTAAGCCTGCTCACTCTGCCTCACTCATTTTATCCATCAAAAACACAATAAAAGATTTTGACCACATTGTCCTCTGGCTTCTTCTGTCCCCTGGGCAGTCCTGGAACTTCCCCATGTGGCCTTGCCAAGAGTGACCTATAACTCCCATCTCTAGGGATCTCTGAATGTATCAAACTTCTTACTTCGTGAGAGTAATTTCTGTGTCTGGGTGTCGTACTACACCTCATTAAAATCTTGAAATTCCAGGGCACGCATTTAAACAACTTTCCAAAGCAACTCAAATGCCCATAAACCCCTGAATGGAGTAACGAATTGTAGCATACATATAACATGGTGTACTATTCAACCATAAGAAAAGATGGAGACTTTACATCTTCTATGTTTACCTGGATGGAGTTGAAACACATTCTTCTTAGTAAAGTATCTCAAGAATGGAAAAAAAAAATTCAATGTACTCAATACTAATATGAAACAAATATATAAATAATTACCCACCCACGGAAGGATAGAACACAAATATAATCTAGCAAGGAGGAGGGGAGTGGAGGGAAGGCAGGGGAGGGCAACTGGCGAGATCTCAACTAATGTGCACAATGTGAGGGTGTTCGGCACATCCCTGGGTGAAGGGCTCAACTTTACCTTGGAGGTGAGAACAATGTAACCTAAGAATTTACACCCTCATATTAATTTGAAATTAAAAAAATTAAAGAAAAAAATCCTTCCAAGTTATACAAATAGCAGTCCTTGGTCAGAGTGACCACTGCCGTGGAGTCCCCACAGATCCCCTCCACCCACACCCACAGGCATCCTGGAGACAGAGCCAAGGCCCAGTTGGACCTTGAGTGGATCACACTTTCTCTGTCTGATGTCATTATCATTCCCTAGACCCCCAGACCCAGGAATGCAAGAAGGCCCAGCTTGGTAACTCAGATCTCCAGAAAATGTAACAAGATCACTTCCCTTCTTGTGAATGATTTATTTGATATTGGAGCCTCTGCCAGTAGTAACAGAGCTTCCAGGCTGAAGAGGCTGAGGAAGGTCTCCCTGCATATTTACTTCATTCATTCTTCTATTTCATTCATGCAACATCTCCTGAACTTCTGCTAGGATCTGTGTGAAGGGTAGGGGACATTAAGTTAAACTAAACCACCTCTGCCCTCCAGCATCAAACAGGTCAGTCCATGATGGGCCTCAGTGTAACACCTGGGCTGGCTGCCGAGGAAGAGTAGTGGGAAGTGAGGGTAGGGTAGCCCACCTCTGGCAGGAGGCTGCGAGGAAGTCAGAAGAGGAGGGGACATTTAAACTGCATTTTGAAGAATGAGTAGGAATTAGTGAAGAATTGAGGGTGGAGGAAACATGCCAGATATTTTTCCATTTTTGTTCAGCAGCTATTTTGTTTGAGCCCTGATTTCAGGTCAGGTTCAGTGCTAGGGGTGGGGAATTTGGTGGTGTGCAAATCTGATGTGTTGCCTTCCTTTGTGGAGTTTTCAGTTAGGAGGGGAAGGAGGTATTAAACAAATAATTGCTCAGGCACAGAAAAGAGTCATAAATTACGAAGTCTGTGAAGGAACAGTTGGGATGTTGACATGTGAAGTGGTATTGCTTGGGGACCTGATTCAGATGCCAGCTCTGAGAAGTTCCCTGAAGAAGTGCAGCTTAAACTTGGGTCTAAAGGTGAGAACATGTGGAAAAGCCAAAGATGGGAAGGAGCATCTGGGTCTCAGGCAGAAGCAACTGCAAGTTTCTGGAGTCAGAGAGCATGCGGGACAGTGGGGCAGGGGGAGGCTGGGAAGGGCAAGTATGGCCAAGAGGGAGAAGGGCTAACTCCTCTCAGCCAGGTGAGGACCAGAGGCCTGATCCTTGGACTAGGGGCCTTTAGAAGGTGGGTGGGGACAGTGTTCTAATCCAAGGTGAGCTGCTGGGCTGCTGAGTTGGGGTGACCCTGAGGCCTGGGCATGGAGTGGCTGCCCTGGGGTCTGCTGCTGGGGTCTGCTGGGTCCCTGTGTCTCCCCCTCCACATCCCTGAGCCCAAATGAGGAGGAGCTGGTTTAGGTGGGGCAGGAAAGGGAAGGTCTAACTCTTCCTGGAGCTTGGGCTGGAAATGATCACTTAGCAATCAGCATCCTAGGCTGGGAGAGGCAGCCAGGTGGCATGGGGCTGCCCCTTCCGAGAGTGCGGAACAGAAGAATAATCTCTGTGGAATAAACCAAGTAAATGGACTCTGGTTATATCCTTCCCGGGCACCCCCTCAAATAGATATCCCATGGGAAAAGGAAGCTTTATCTCTGCTGCCCTTTGTGGTACCTTCAGTACCTATAATTCCTTGGCCTTAATCAATGTTCACCAAATGCTTGGGGAGTAAATGAACATGGCACCTCCATAGATGCAGGTGCACCCGTGGGTTCAGCTGACCTCAGGAGCCAGGCTTCTGGGCCTTCTTTCGCACTCTGGTCTGGCACAGACTCACCTTTGCTTGCTGAGACCCTTCCCTTCCCAGCATGGCTGGTGGGAGGGACAATCTGCAGGCAGGATTTGGAGCTGATGCTGAGTTTCATGCTGCTGATTTACCCGACTGCCAAGCGCTGCTCTTCCCAGCTGGCCTCCTGTCAGGCCTCCTCTGCACCTAATGCTATTTCCTCAATAGAACGCAAAGACAAATAGTCCAGACAACAGCCTGGATTGTTATTATTATTTTTTTCCCCTCTTCGACTATCTGCTTCGGTGCCCACCAAGGGCTCACTCAGGGCATTTCATTTGGAAATGTTCTGAGCTTGTTATCTGCAGGCAGTTGCCTTTAAGACAAAGGCGGTCTGAAACAACTTCATTACCTTCCAGGGTTTGGTAGGTTAAATGTGAGCTGCCTCAACTATGGGAGACTGCCTTACTGTGGACATCTTAGCATACATTTATGTATCCACTCAATCCATCTGCAAGTTAAAAACACCTGCGAGGCATGCAAAACTTTTCTCCTCCTGTGTTTAGCAGTTTCAGAATTTTATTAAACACATGATTTACTGAGCACCTTGAATGCAATAGACGCTGTGCCAGGCATTTAGCCTCCACCATCTCCCTTTATTTCTGCCGTGTCCCTGTGAAGCAGGTATTATTATTTTTCTTCTTTGGCGGAGCAAATTAATGCTTTGAGAGATGAAACCATATATTCTGAATTTGCTAGGATTTGTACCGAGAGACCAAGCCTTGCTCTTTTCCCTTTGTGAACCTGCCACTAGGGGAGACAGAGTCAGCCAATAGCTGAGTTGTCTTCTTGCATCTCTCTGTGGGTCAGCAGTTAGATACGATGACCCTCTGCCAGTGGGGCTGTGTCTGCCAATGGGACACCCCCTGCTCCCCCCCCAGTGATGATTGAAGCTGTGTGAATGGATAGAGGGACTGAACAGAGGACCTCACAGGGAGGTACACGGGGGAGAAAGATACAAGTGACTCCTTGACCCTGGGTGACTGTGGATGGGGAGGCACTTGAGGGCCCTTCAAGGCACTGAGCAGCCATCCTGGGATCCTGAGTGTGGTTCTGTGTGCACATTGGTTTCTATAAGGAGGGAGCTCCAGGTACCATGCAGTAAGCTCTGAAGGCCACAGTCTACTTAGATTCACAGGGCAATTTCCATTTTATTGATCAAATCTGGATAATTTCCTCTAGTTTACAGCTGGGGTAGATTGAGATAAGCAATGACTTGGTGGTCATCTTTGCATCAGGAAATAGAGTTGCCCTAGAGTTTGAGTCAGAAAGCCCTGGGTTCAAACATGAGCCCGCTACTTGCTTAGTGAAATTGGGCAGGTCATTGAACTCTCTCTGAGTCTCACTTTTCTCATTTGTAACTTGTTATAGAAATATCCATTGCCAATGTGAGGATTAAGTGGTATATGCTGGTGGTTGTCACCTGGGAGCAGTTTTGTCTCCCAGGCAACATGTGGCAATGTTTGGAGACATTGTTTGGTAGTTACAGGTGTGTGGTTGGGATGCCATCAGCATCTCCTGGGTAGAGAGACCAGGTATGTTGGTAAAGATCCTACAATCAGAGGCAAGCTCTCCACAACAAAGCATTATCAAGCCCCAAATGTCAGTTGTGCTAGGTTGAGAAACCCTGGTGTGAATGATTAAGCTTCAGTTTGCGCTTGGCAACCAAGGATGTGTTAATGGAGGCTAGCTGAATTAGATCCAGAGTGTTAAGAACCCGAGAACTCTTGCTGGGGCTCCCACGAGGCATTCTGGGGCTCCATGACTTGCCTCTGGGACCCAGGGTGGGGCTGCGGATGTCCTGTAGGCATTTGTCAGGAGGTCAGGTCCTGGTCTGGTAGAGGACACTCCCTTTCCCGTTCTGAGCCTTATTCTCACTGCCTGCATCATGGTGTACAACAGGGCTTCGGGAAGCCATCGGGCTCTGATTTTTCTTGAGGGTGGGGGCCAAGGTTTCTTCACACCTGCATTTGTTGTTATTTGTGTCCTACCCACTCCTCCCAGCTCCAGGTCCAGGGGAGCAGGCCCAGGAGTTGGGAGACAGCTTTCTTCCCCAGATCTCTTAGCACCTGGGCTTCTTTCTTGGCATAGGCAGTTCATGCCCTGGCCCCATGTGGCCAGATGACAGATGTAGAACTCACCAGGTGTAGGCTTGAAGGAGACCCCTGGACTTAGGCTGGGCATATCTTTCCCTTGCTCTGTTAACTAGTTCCAGGTCTTCTCTGAAGCTACTGGGCATGGCGCTTGGGGGCAAAAAGCATCTGTTAGGAGCCTGTGAGAGAGTCACAGGCACAAAGGAGATTAGCAGGGAAGGGATGAAGCCAGGGAGATAGGTTAGAGCTGCTCTCTGCGGGCCAGGGAGAGGTGAGGGGCTGCTGGAAGGTCATGGAGAGGTGAGCTAGATCCAGGCTGCATTTCAGAAGTCGAGGCTGGTGTGGGGGAGACAGGCTGACACCCAGGTGTCCAGAGGAGACAGAGGAGGAGAGAAAGGGGAGGTATGAGGACCTCAGTTGGCAGTGCTGAGGGTGGGGGTCCCATGGGCACGAAAGGAGGGCACTGGGCAGTGAAGGGTGTGAAGTGGTTACTTCTCTCAGCAGTCTCCAAGGCTATCATCTCAGTAGTCAGTCTTGGTCCTCCCTCTCTTGACCAAGACTCAGGCAATGGAACATGCCCTGGAGGAGCAGCTGTGGGCTGCCTCAGAGCCCCCAGAGGAGCTCCCATGGCCTGGTGAGTTCTGCAGGGCCCAGAGCCTCAATTTGGCCTGTACCCTACATTGGACTCACTGCCCTGGGAGAGGATGAGCAGCCCATCCTGTTCCAGTCTTCACATTCTTTCTCTGAGCTTTGGTTCTTTAACATGGGATAATAATTCCTAGCCTGTCTACTTCACAGGGCAGTTGTGAAAATTAACTGTGCTTGTGCTCTGAATGTGCCACACTGTGACCTCAGGATCGCTGCAGAGCTGGGCTAAGCCTGCTCGGGGTTGGGGAGGCTGCAGTGGGTGAATCTGCACATGTGCTGCTCCCTTCTCTCCCTCCCTGCCTATGCCGGTGGCTCTTCTGGCCTCACTGGTTGGCCTGGGTTCTACTCAAGGCCCAAAGCTAACTGGTGTGACAGAGACTCCATTTCCTTAGCCATGACCTCAGTAGAAGCTATTCAGTCATCCTCCCTCCAGTCAAGCTGCTGGTCCTGGAGAGAGGGTGCTGTCCACCTGCTCCCCATGCAGAGACCCATGTCCAGGTTGTGGCCAGTACCTGCTCCCACTCAGGTGACTTTTCACTCTCAGGGATTTGCAGTTTCTGGAAATCTGTGCTATTTCTGGCCTCACATTGGCTAATTGAATTGACAATAGAGGGCCTTGAGAGGGAACACCACAGAGGTTTCTAAAAGTGTTTTTAGGGAGCCATAAAAGTGCCAGGTTGTCCTTTTTTATGATGGTTTTTATGGTTCTGATTTAAGAGGGCCTTGAGTTTGCCTGTTTTTGCCTGTGGGTTGCTCTTGCTGAGAAACTTGAGCCTCCTCTGAGGGAGTGCCTTTTTCCAGTGACAACAGCCACTGCGGGGAGAAATTCTCCCTGGAAGGCAGAGATGATAGCAGAGGGGGAAGGAAAGTCACCTTGCTGGGGTCCTGGTAGGAGACAGGCACAAAACTGCTTGCATATATTACCCATGATGGGCCTTCTAGAACTGCTGCGACACTGGGATTGCTGTCTCACACGGAGGAGAGGGCTGGGGCTCAGAGAAGTCCTAGCTTGTCCCGAATTACACAGCTGCCCAGGGCTGGGCTCACCATGGCTCCTTTCCCACACCACCCATCTGCCCTCAGTTCTCACCTGATGGACCGGGGCTGCAGGAGTCCTCAGTGGGGGGTGGGAGTGGACTTTACCCTTGACCCCTGGAATCAACTTTCTTTTTTTTTTTTTTGAGACGGAGCCTCAAGCTATCCCCCTGGGTAGAGTGCCATGGCATCACAGCTCATAGCAACCTCCAACTCCTGGGCTCAAGCGAGTCTCCTGCCTCTGCCTCCCAAGTAGCTGGGACCACA